>JAODAL010070004.1:0-16109 GCA_025379985.1 Phyllomedusa bahiana
TTCTGGTGACCCCGGTACAATGGGCTGCAAGATATATTATGTAAAAAGTATACATTTCTATTTTCCCGCCAGATGGTTTGTTGGTTTGGGTTTTCCTCATAAAAATCGTGCTGTTAGTTCAGCATGGATTTTCATTGGGGGGGCCACACAGCACAAGTTACAGTCAGATTGTCAGTGGATTCAAAATACTGAATCCACCGAAAATGCGACACAAACCCTGTGCTGTGTAGACATAGCCTAATACTCTGCTAGGAGTTGCTTAACTTATGTGTGTCTATATGTGGCATTTAGTGGTTGTGATGTGTGTTGCACCCTGTTGTGAGATTGGCCTGCATGTTGTGTTAAAGTATCAGATATGTATTTTAAGAATTCTTATGCATCAGTAAAAACTTTATAAGGCAGATGCAGGTCTGTTTCAGAATCCTTAGATGACTGGTACAAAGTAACTAGCTTTGAAAAAAATCATTATCTTCATTATTCTGTCAGGAATTATTTTTTTTGTTCTACATGTCTATTTACATCCAGCAGTCAATTTAAGCGTACAGTAACAAAAGTTTTGTTGGAATGTCTTGATAATGTTTATAGAAGGGGTGTTGGGTGCAGATGTATCCTTCCTTAACTTTCCTATTGGCTTGACATATCCCACGATCAGTAGTGCTAGAGAACCAGCCTTGTTAACAACATGATTTTTTGCAATACTCTGTCAGGAGTTGCATATGCAATTCGTGTCTGTGTGGCATTCAGTGGTTGTTATGTGTGTTGCAGCCTGTTGAGGGTTTGGCTAGCATGTCATGTCAATGTATCAGATTTGTACTGAAAGAATTCATGAAAGAATAAAGGAAGGTACAACTGTGCATACACTATAAGGCTATTTCTACAAAGCAATGTTAAAATGATGTCCAAAATCTGATGGCATTTCCACATTCCTGTACTGTGGCTTTTGGTAAGGGTTTGCGCCAAAAGTTGCAGTCAGTTTTTGGATTTCCTGCCGGCCCAGTATATGGGCTGCACAGGAATCCGACAGGTATCCTGTAAGGGATCCGTCAGGGGCGCACGAACAGACACAGACAGCGTGAGGCCCTGACACTGATCCCAACCCCTGTCCCTGCCTTTTGGGGTGCCCGACCCCTTTAATAGGTCGGCCCCAAACCCAGAAACTGAACACTATACTGAATAGAAATGGAACACAAGACGCAGACAAACAAAAACAAACACACATAAGGGATGGTCAAGCAAGCCAAGTCGGTAACTATCGGGAGCGCGGTACAAAGTCAGAAGGCAGAAGAATAAACGTGAAACAAGCGGGAGTAAGATAACCAGGGAGGCACAGAATAAAGAGGGCGAGTTATAGGCAGAAAAAACCAATATAACAGGCAAGGAGAAGAGACAGAAGAACCCTTAAATACCTTCCAGGAGAACTAAGGACAAAGGCAATAGGAGGAAAAACAAAGACCCAGATAGGAAGGTAGAGCTGTCAACACCAGGAGCAAGGAGCCAGTTAACCCGGGAGTGCTGGACGATTCCTTTGGCCCGGGCGTCGACCAGGAATCAATCAAGATAGCAGGGAAGAAAACCCAGTTCACACTAGTGAACACAAATATAGACACTATGTCAAAAACCACGGCTTACGCCGCAACGGCCATGGCCGGCGACCAGAACTCAACGCTGGGGTTCTTTCTGGCATGATCATGACAGTACCCCCCCCCTTACCCTCTCCCCTTTATGAGGGGCCACCGGACCCTCAACAGATCCTCTATGTTTAGCAGAATGGACCTGGTAAAATTTCTTTTCCTTTTCCAGCTTGGGGGCATGTTTTCAGATGAGACTCGGAGGCGGACATTTTTTGGGTCTGGTTCGGCGGTTTTTTACTAGGTTTTTTTATTTTTAGTTGGGCGTTTTTTAAGAGTCTTATGACTCCTAGCCCAGACTGTGCACAGTGATTAACGGCGGTTTCTATTTTAGTTTTATCACCTGTAGTGGCAGAATATGTGAAGTGGGAATCATCGTCATGGCAAAAGCGGGCCACCCTTGGGAGGAGCAGAAATTTTTGTGAACTGGTAGTTGAGGACACAATATCTGAAGGCAAGGTGGTGACCACTAACTCCCGAAGAAAGAATATTTTCAGGTTTCTCAATTGACAGATGCATAGATTCTCGTTCTGGGGCAGACGATTGAGCTTTGCCCCCGGAGGGAGGTCTAAGGCCCAAACATCAGGCTGGTGTGGAGGCAGATGTTCCCCAACATCCCCATCAAAGACGCAAGAATTACGTTCTGAAATATCATGAGCATTAATTACAGCACACACCAAGGGATGCACTGTCTTTGAATGAGATGCACCACATGAGTCACACCCCATTGATCAACTCGGTGGTCTCCAGTTGAACAACGGATTATGGAGGGGAGCCAGGGCAACCCAAGAATAATATCAGCAGAGAGTTTCTCCATGACAAAAAAAGAAAGTTTTTCAGTATGCGAACTCCCAACATTAAAAGTGACCTCAGCAGTACAAAAATTTTATTTTCCCCCGGTTAGTGAGGTAGAATCTACACCTGAAAAAAAAATTTGGAGAACACAAAGCAACAAGTTCCAAACCCAAGGCTTTAGCAACAGCCATACTGATGAAATTAGCAGATGCACCCCGAGTCAATCAGGGCACACAAGCAAAAGTCTTGGGCTAGAAACTAAGGTTACGGGCAAAACAAAACTTGTTTACAGAGTTAGGAGGTACCTGTACATCCGAGTTACCTTCCTGGAAATTGCGCAGAGTTCGGTGTTACCTTGGGGGTGAATTAGGCCCCAATAGGACAGTCTCTCAGGAAATTTGGGCAGGCTTCCCGCAATAAAGGGGACAAGGCGTTCTCCAAACGGTGTCTCCTCCTGGTGGCAGCAGACATAAGACCCAACACCATGGGTCTTCTCCAGAAGACTGAGAGGAGATGGAGAGAAAACTCTCAAAGAAGGAAGAAGCAGGTTTTACAGGAAAGCCTAACTTGAGCTGAACAGTAAACCCCCTTGCTTTTCCCTGCGTCCTTCCCCTTTTCTTTCTGTCAATAGTCACAAACTAGAGTCATAAAGTCACTCAGGTCCCCAGGGATTGGATGGCTGACCATTGCAATCCTTCACGGCATCAGACAGTCCTTGTCTGAAAAGGTCTTCAGAGGTTGGTCAGACCACCCGGTCAACGTAAAACCATTGGCGGAACTCGGAACAGTAGTCCTTCAGCCGAGCGGCGGCCCTGCTGAATAGCTAGCAAATGAGTCTCCGCCCATGCCACACGGTTGGGGTTATCATAAACCTGTCCTAAAGCCAAAAAAAATCTGTCCATAGATCTCCCCTCAGGGGGCTTCAGAGGGTATAGCTAATGCCCAATCCTGAGGTGGGGCCCCGGAGGAGAGACACAACAACTGCTACTCTCTCAGCCTCAGTGGGGAAAAAATTGAAGCGAAAAAATAAATTACATGATTCCCTAAAGGTTCGAACCTGTCAGGATTTCCGTCAAAGCGATCAGGAAGAAGCATCTTAGACTATGACGTATGCTAGGATCCACAAAAACAGGGGCAGGTAGGAACAAGGGCGGGGGGGCAAGTCCAGGTACCCCGGGTTGTTATGGCATGCAGACGCTGCGAGACTTTATTAATAAGCCCCGCCATGCCCTGAACTGAGTTGTCAACTCATCCAAGCGGTCGGTGACCGACAAGTCGGTACTTCATTTTTGAACCGCGAGGAAGAGTCGACTGGGGTAGGGGCCTGTTATAATGTAAAGGGGGTCCGTCAGGGGCGCCACGAACATGACACAGACAGCGTGAGGCCCTGAAACCCGATCCCCAAACCCCTGTCCCTGCCTTTTGGGGTGCCCGACTCCTTAATAGGTCGGCCCCAACCAGAAGACTGAAAAACTATACTGAATAGCGTGGAAACCACAAGACGCAGACAAACAATACCCAAACACAATAAGGGGTGGTCAAGACAAGCCAAGTCGGTAACTATCGGGAGCGCGGTTTCAAAATCAGAAGGCAGAAGAATAAACGTGAAACAAGCAGAGTAAGATAAAACCCAGGGAGGCACAGAATAAAAAGGGGGGAGTTATAGGCAGAAACAAACCAATATAACAGGCAAGGAGAAGAGACAGAAGAACCCTAAATACCTTCCAGGAAACTAAGGACAAAGGCAATAGGAGGAAGAAACAGAAGACCAGATAGGAAGGTAGAGCTGTCAATCCCAGGAGCAAGGGGCCAGGTTAACCCGTGGAGTGCTGGACGATTCCTGGCCCGGGCGTCGGCCAGGAATCAATCAAGATAGCAGGGAAGAAAACCCAGTTCACACTAGTGAAACCAAATGGAAACAATATTTCAAAAACCACGGCTTACGTCGCAACGGCCATGGCCGGGGACCAGAAAATCAACGCTGGGGTTCTTTCTGGCATGATTCATGACTTTTCGTTGGAAGATAGAACATGTTCTATGTTCAGCTGGATCGACGTCGACTTCAGTAGAAAACCCATGCAGTATAGACGACAGTACGGATTTTTTATTGAAGTCTACACAGCACTGGGTACAGTCGGATTTTTGAGACGAGAATCCAGTGCTGTGTGGACATAGCCTAACTTTATAAGACAGATGCAAGTTTGACTCCTAAAACTTCAGACAATCAGTTGTTTTCACCAGGAAAAGTTTTACTTTTTTAGGCATATGTTTCCCCCACAGGGTACATTTAGAATTGCAGGCTGACCATTCAGAAGAATAGTCCACCATGAAATACACGAATAGACTGGATCTGCCACATTGAGAACTGCTTTAACTTCATAGAGAGATGCCCAGAGTAAGACACCTGTGTATTAGGTCCATTTCCCTCTAAACACAGGTTGCCTTGCTGTCCAATTGCCTTATTATTAAACTAAACTAGGATTAATATTAGAGATGGGCGAATCGATTCTAACGAAGTGGAATTCGTTTAGAATTTCAGGAAAACTTCGGGTTTTGAACGAAGTCGAAGTTTGGGGTACTTCGGGTGAACAAAATGTGCTTTTGATTGATAAAATGGCTGCGAGCACATGGCGCTACATGGGACAAAGCACTCTGGGAGGAAGAAGGGCATAGCCTGCATGACATGTGCAGAGATGAAGCCAATCAGAGACCGGCGGGATTCTGTGACGTCACCGCACTATATAAGTCCGGGCGAAAGCCGGGAGCTCACACTCCTCTCACTGTGCTCATCAGGGAAGGGGCTGCCGCGGCTTGATAGCTTTTACTGAAGAATTGATTTTTATATACGATTTCTGGCGGTGTCTCAGCTTGTCTCAGAGATGTTTCTTAATTTATATTTCAAATTTTTTGGGGTATTGGATCTGAAATCCAGTTTGCTCCATGCGCGCATATTTCATTCAATATCCAAATGGGATCTAAGCCCGTTCCCGTTGTATTCATTTTAAAAAAACAGCGTTTTTACAATACAAAAACCCTTTATTTTTGGGTGCTCAATTCTATTTCACAATTTTCATCCAGGGGGTTTAATTTAAGGGTTTTTTTGCGGTTGCTGACCCCCAAAAACCGTAATTTTAACGCCAAAAAAATATACATTTTTCCCTTTGTTTTAAACACCAAAGGTTAATTACAATTTTATTCTGTTGTGTGGCGAGAAAACACCCAAAGTAACACGCTACAAACTACTAGTTTGTGGGTTGCTCAATTCTTTTGCGAAAAACATCCGGGGTTATTAAACGGGTTTTTTTTTGCTGGTGTGCTGACCCCCCAAAAAACCGTCATTTTCAACCAAAATATATACATTTTTCCTGTAGCATAATTCACAAGCGAAGGTTAATTACAATTTTTTCTTTTGTTGTGGGCGTAAAAACACGCATTTGAACAGCACAAAAACTAGTTTGTGGTTGCCAATTCTTTTGCGCAATTTAATCCAGGGGGAATTAAAAGCGTTGTTCTGCATTTTCTCAGTAAAAAAATTTGTTTTTCACCGCCACAAAAAATTCGTACAAATTCATATCCAAGGTTAATTTAAACCGTTTTGCTTTTATATTTTGTAAAATACACAGAGTTTTTAAACGGCAAAAACAAGTCAATTTTTTTCCCGCCCATTTTTGGGGCGCAATTTATTCCAAGGGGTTTCCCAAGCTTCCATGGGTTCATTTGGGTAATACAGGGTGTGTATTTATCATAACAGATATCTTCACAAACAGTGTCTGTACATTATAGAAAAAAAACAGGAGTCAGACAAAGGGAGGTCTTCCCTGCAGGGGCAAGGCACAAACTTTCCCTTTGGAGCAGGTCCAGCCAGCAGGGACCGCAGCAGGGGTCCCCTCGGGGGGCCCAAAAACTGCCCTTCATTGCGGCTGTGTTTGACAGAAACCCAAGGGTTCTTGATTGGTTACTGGTCACCATTCCTCCCAGATGACACTGACAACCCCACCCAAAGAGTCGGGGGAACGCAGACACAACCCTTAGTTGGCATGGCCCGGAGGGGGTTCATGGCTCTCACCTGTCCTCAACCCCCCCTTTCCCATCCTTTTCCCTCAGCCAGAGTCTACTATGTGGTCGGGCTGGCCATAATAGCGGGGATGAAAAATTTGAGGGGGCAGTCAGAGGATTTTCAGCGAAAAATGGGCCAAATCCCCGCTTCTTGCGGGGCGGCAAAGTATAGATTTGAAGTGGCATGGGAAATGTTTTTGGGGGTAGCCTCGCATCCCAAGCCCGTGTGAGGACAGCAGTCGGAAACCAAAAGAGATGATTGTACCGACCGCATTTTGGGGCCGGGGTGGAAAGGGGCTTCACATCGTAGGAGAAAGGGGGCGTCATTTTTGCCGCAGGGCAGCGGCGCGCCAGCAAGTGGGTTGGGGTAGCCGTGAGTCAGAGGATGCACATGTGGGGTCGGAGCCAAGCGGCCACGGGGAAAAAAAAACCCGCTTCGAAGGTCCAAAAATACGCACAGGGTCAGCGAGGCAGCGGCGGCGGGGTCACCAGTGGGGGCGTTGGCGGTAAAAATCCGAACCCCGGGGTGTGGCATTTTCTTTGCTAAGACACCGGAGGAGCCGAATAGGGGGTATATGAGAATCTGTAAGCAAAAGTGAAGCGTGGCCAGGGAGTTTAACTTGGACCAGGGGGCCCTGCGTCAACAAAGCGGGGTTCACCATCCGGGGGCCTGGGGAAAACGTGCTAATTGGGGTCCATCCGCCGCCGCACAACAGCACAGCACAGCACGCCCGGGGCATGCATCCATTGCAGCCATAAAGGGCCCCCACCACCTCGCAAAAGGGGTGTTTTCTCTTTAATCATCTCCCACTCCAGATGCCCCTGCTCCCGCTACCAGGGCCCCCAGCATCGTTCGGGGCGGGGCGTTGCAAAAGACAACGTATGCCCCAACCATCCCAAGGTGCAAGCAGCTGACCGGCTCCCCGCCAAGTTTTGGTACTGCAGTCGCTCCCTTTCCAAAAGTGGACCTTTCACCTTCAAGGGAAATAATGGCTTGTGCCAAGCCGAGTGGAGATTCCAAGCCTAATTTCTTTTCCAAAAAGCATACCCCCCACTTCATAAATTTGAAAACAGAAGGGGGGCTATCCTTGAGCTTATCGGTTTTTTCCAAAGGGGCACGGGAGCGCGACTTCTGGGCGTAACTACGGTCAGGGCCAGTACAAGTCCTTTACCCCACTGGGTGAATGTCTTCCGGGGCCCCGGCACACCAAAAACTTGGACAGGGGACGCCCGCTTTCTCCTCCACGTTGTCAAAAAGCTGCTCCTGGGCCAATGTCCGCCCCCCCCCCCCCACCACCACCATCTCAGCCCCCCAAGTACTGCCCATCATACCCCCTGTGTAGGGGACACGGTGTACGCGTTTTACACCCGGCTTGCCTCACGAACAAGTACACAGGGGAGAACTGCTCCGCGTCATAAGAAGAAATGATGTTGGCTTTTCCCCCAACTGCAAATCGGAACCTGGTGCGGCAATGGGGGGAACATGTTCCCGCTGCACCGAGGAGCGATGGGCCAGCCCCCTCAAGGCGCACGTGTTCAATCTGGGTTTTGAAAAGGTTCCTGAAAATCTTCCCGATCTTCAGAAGATCTGAAAATGGCCAGGAACTGTGCATGCACTTTACCCTTCCTACAAAGCCAGAACAAAAACCCCCTCGGTTTCAGCGGCAAACACCCCCCAACACACTCTGAATGTATGTTTCCACCCCTTGGAATTCCGCCTGCACATTTGGACCGACTGTTGAACGAGAAAGGCCATTTAAAGATTTTTTGATGTCCAGGCAGACAGAAGTACTCCCCTGTGTAAATTTATTTCAGCCAGGGGACTCATCGGACACCTCAGTTTGTTGGGCCATCGAGGAGGCGACGTTTTTGTCAGTCCCAGGACTACGGGATAATAACTATTCCATGCTTCTGTCCTGGAACAGATGCTAAAAAATCTGTTGGGGGAGGGGGGCTGGGGGAAATGGCGACTTTCATCTCTGGCCACAAAAGAGTCCGTTGGGATGAAATGGGAGGAGAGGGGAACATTGGGGCAGAAATTGTCTGGTGAAATGATGGTTTTTCTACCCCGGGCCAAGAGGGAGGGGAGGAGACTGGAGGGGGGATAGATAGGAAAACGGGCGTGACCCCAACACCATGGGCCCTATCATGGAAAAGGAGGGGAGGGACCCCCCGGGAGTCACTTGTGCAGATGGCCCCCAGATGCTTATTTGCCTGGTAGGAAGCCAATAGCCAGAACCCCCGGGGATACTTTGGCTCTCCACCCCATTTTTACCCTCGCTACCGGGCCAAAATGTGAGCCCTTTTTTCCCGCTATTAAGGGGGGGACAAACTCAAATACTATGGGAAACCCCTAACATTGGGCCCGCCAGGCGGCATCGTCCCCCCCTCTACAGGTCTGAAACCCGGGGGTTCCCACGCTCACACTGCCGCGGGCGCTGGGGGAAGGGGGGGGGGTAGGACATACCCGCTCCCTCAGCATAACCTAAGTCTGAAGCATTTGATGAGCAGCTTCCTTCACCCACCTAGTGAGGAGGGTAGTCGCCCGCAGCAGCAGCAGGACCTGGAGCAGTCCCTAAACCAACAGGTGGTGGCCTACTTGGACAGCACTCTGCCACCCCAGTTAGAAGATCCGCGGGACTACTGGGCAGCCAAACTGGATGTGTGGCCGCAACTTCCCCGGAGTTTGCAGTGGAGAAGCTGTCCTGCCCGGCCTTAATGTGGCATCAGAGCGTATGTTCAGTGCGTGGGGGCCATCGTTACCCCAAGGAGAACTCGCATGTCCACGGGAAATGTGGAACGACTGACCTTTGTCAAGATGAATCAGGCGTGGATCGGCCAGGATTTCCACACCCCCCCAAATGCCTTAGGCGCCAGACTACATCAGCCATGACGCCCTCACCCAAACTGTGAGAAATGAGTTGGTTTCAAACTACCTGCCTCAGCCACTATTCTGATGCCGCCACCCCGCCTGATACCCACACATCTGCTGACAGTTTCTCCATCTGCCACCAACCATCTTTACCAGGGACTGGTATTGCCACCCCCTCCACACTCTGTCATTGTGCCACTGTCTGACCTCATGCTGCTGCTGTGGCTGCTGCCGTGACCTCCACACTGTGTCATTGTCCCACTCTGTGGCCTACTCCTTTTTTTTTGCCACCTCCAAAATGCATTGTGCCACTGCCTGACCTCATGCGCTGTGGCTGCTGCCGTGACCTCCACACTGTTCATGTCCACTCTGTGGCCTACTTCCTGTTTTTGCCACCATCCAGAATGTCATTGGGCCACTGTCTGACCTCATTCTGCTGTGGCTGCGCCGTCACCTCCACACTCTGTCACTAATGTTGCCACCTGACTCTCAGCTTGATTTTTTCCAGCTTTCTCTGGCATGATTTTATCAGGCAACATTCCCGCTTTCAGTTTTTTGGTCAGTTTTGCCCTCTTAATGCCCAGGAATTTTAGAGTGAAAACGATTCTAAGAGCGGCGGCATCATGTGCGTGTCATACAAAACACAAACATTGTATTGAAGCCCAAACCAAGCCCCTCCCGCATATTTAAGATGGCACAACGACTCACAGCACCCTGCAGGCCGTGCAGCCTGAAATAGCTGTTTTTTAACGTGATTCGTCCCGAAGTAATTCGGAACGAAGTTATTTTTTGCCGAGAAATTCGGCGAAGTGAACAAAACGAATTTCGGGAAATTCACCCATCTCTAATTAATATACATCGCTATATTGGTCCATTGCACAAACCCTAAGATTTGGTCAAATTATACCCATGTGAAGTTGGCCTTATGCTACCATTTGATTGTGAAGGAAATACCCTGTAATACATGATGCTCAGGCAGTAATTATATTCTGTGTTCTCTTTCTAATAGTCAGTCATCAGTAAAAGGCAACTGTTCTCAACGTGGCTTAAATTCAAGCTGCTATCAAATGTATGAATTTGATAAAAGACGTCGTCTAAAAAGCTTACCTGTAGGCAAATTCCTGTGGAGGTGTATTAGATGAAATGATTCAGACTGGGTTTATTTGCAACTCTGGAATAGGAAAGTCTTTTCAACTGAATCAAATGATGTTCAACGCTAGATAAAGATAGGAAGGAAGAGAAAAAACACTAAGCTGAAATAATATCACTTCTCGGCACCACCCTCCATGATGAGCGAGATATGAAACATCTACCACCAGCTGATAAAAACATGGAATTTTGGATTTTAGATCCAAACCCTGCTTTTTAATAAACACTGCAAAGCATGAGTTAGCTTGAAAAGATTACGCTGAGTTATGGAAGAAATCGAAAATCTCAACACACAGATTTAGCCAAGACTAATGGAAAATTTCTGTGACATGGAGAACATTGAAGGATGTCACAAGGGGTAGCAACTTTCATCTATCAGCTGAAATAATACTCTTTCCTGGATTACTTCATGGACCTGTGGGATAGCGACTTTCAAACTATTGGAAGGCAGAGTGCATGATGGATAAAGTGTCATTTTTTAATCCTGGCTGGGGTCTTTTTCCCCAGACTTTTATGACTCGCTGTTTGCCAGGGACAGGCTTTAGATGAGACCAAACGTTATCTAAAAACTGACATGCATTTCATAAGACAGGAATCCTTTGCCATATTGATAGGGAAAATGACAGCATTGCTGCTCTGCGGATTGTCCTTGGCATTTGTCACTCTTAATCTCATAGAGGAGTCCACAGGAGTATAAGAATTACGTGAAATACCTAGTGCTGTTCATTGGAAGGCAGCATTGGAAAGATAAAATATTTCATGGTAAAATATATTTGGTAAAGTATTTTAATAAAATAAAAGGTAAAAAGATTGTTGATTTTGATGGTGGTTTGAGTATCTCTGAAGCTTCTGGTCTCTGGCTTTAAGGTGGGCAATCCATAGACTATTGGTAGTTCATAGTACATCACCGGGGCATAATCATAGGAGGTGAAGAGAATGCAATTGACCTGGAGCCTATCAGGACCCAAAAGGTCCTTCTGTCTGATATGAGGAAACCAGTACAATGAACGACTTGTGAATGTTGGAGTCCTACGTACACTTTGCAGTGGAGTCCAAAAGCTTTGTCCCTATGTAGACCAATTGTATTTTAGTACAACAACAAAGTACACTTGATTCGACAAGTGTTAGACCAAAGCAGTGAAAATTGTTATTACTTTAGTCTGTTAAAGGGGTTTTGCCACAAAGTAAAATTGCTGTAGGAAGCTTGTAAATTAATTAGTAAACATTTTTCACCAGTTATCATTATTAAAATTTCTCTAACATTTTTATTTTAGCAACTCCCTTAGTGATCCATAATGTAGAGCTCATCTCCAAGGGATACGACCAGAAATGAGAGCTACTCAGTTCTAACTGAACATGCTCAGATATCACCTCTGCTCTCAGGCAACTACTGTCAGTCTCTTCCCTGCTTAGTAAATACACAAACTCACTACTGAGCGAATGTTCAACCCCAGGTGCTGTCACTCTACTCCCGTCCTCTGTACTCCTTTGTAATTAGTCAAAAAGTTCAAATAAAAAGAAAAAAGAAACCTCAATCAGGTATGTGCACTGAGACAAAAAAAATCTGTTTGACTCCTGCAGGGATTTAAAAATAAGACCTCTATGTTAGAAGACAGAAGTGCTAACCACTCAGGTACATTTTAGCTACTCACAGCTCTTTACGTAAACAGACCTTTGTTTGACTATCATGAGCACACTGTGGGGGAAAGGCATGGTATTAATATGGTGTGAATATGAGTGAGTTTAAATATGGTAGATGAAAGTAACACACATGCTTGACAAAGCGGGTGTGTTTAACCCTCGAAACGTTGCACTTGTGTGTGTAACAGCTGGTTGCTCGGGCTACTCCTTGCTACTCAATATGTGAGCATCGTTGGATGTACAGTATTTTTACCTGTTTATTGCATATATTGTGCTTTCGTTCAGAATATCTATTGCTAAGGAAGAAAAGAAGTGTTTTTAAATTTTGTATGATACACAGATTTGAAGGAATAAAGAAATTTTTTTTCTGGGATATATACTGCTATTGGTCTATACATAAACGTTATATGGACAGTTGCATATTAGGGCTTTTGGAGGAGTCCTAGTTGGATATAGACTTGTTGCGAATATATGCTGAGTGATAAGCGGACATTATGATTAAAATAAAAGGCATGGTGTTGTCAGCCTGCTGGGTCACATGATATGCAGTTCAAACAAATCACACACACCTTTTGAGCACACTGCAATCTGAAGCTAGATAAAGCAGGTATGAAACAACTTTGTGGCAAAACCCCTTTAAGGGTCTCTGTCTTTGTTTCTGGTGGCATATTGACAGGAATCCTTTACTTCTAAGGCTATGCTCACACGGCTTAACTGCGGGACGTAATTATGCCCCGCAATTACGCCGTGTGGCCGGGGGCCGGCACCTCGTATACGCCGCTAGAAAGTGACATGTCAATTATCTCCCCCCTCGGCGTATTCGCCGAGCAGGGAGAGGAGACGTAATCCATAGTACTCTATGAGAACTGTGGATTACCGTAATGCCTGGGACGTTTTCAGCCCGTAATAGGAGCACTCGACGCGTAATTACGGACAGAATTACGTCCTGGTTTAAGCCGTGTGAACATAGCCTAACAGGGTTGGCTCTAGGTCTGAGTTCTTCAGCAAAATTGTCTTGTTGACTCTTGTATGCTCCATGCTCTTTCATTTTAAGGAACTCTTCCTTTCTATTCTTGGTAGAACATAATTTGTAAAAAGTTTCCGACATAGATTTACGGGCTTATAGAAAGCCTGAAGCCTATGTACATAACAGGAGAGATAGCAAGCTCTTCATAATCGAAGGGGCACAGGAGCTTCTGTTCCTTCATGCTGCCAATGATATTGCTGAAAATCCTTTTTTTTTTTAAATTGTGATCCGATAGACATACAATATACACTAATACACTATACATGTGGAAAAATCATAATCACACTCCCACAATAGGTCGTGATGGTGGATTCATTGATGAAGTTCGAGAAGGGTTTGGGCATGTTCACACGATGGATTTGGCCGCGGTTATGGCCGCGGGTTCCGACGCAGTTTCCGCGGCCAAAACCGCGGCCAAATTGCACCTGGTTTATTAACATGGTTTCCTATTGGAAACCGCATTAATATTCACACGACACAGCCAAACCCCCGCGTGTAGAGAAGTCTCCTGTCAGCCTGCAGGGCTGGCCCGTGGCTCGGGGCGCGGTTTTCCCCCTGCTACTAATTTGCATGGGGGCAAACCCTCGGCGCAAGCCGCGCCCCAAAACACGACCCACCCGCACTGAGACCACGCCCAGCACTCGCGCCGCAAACCCACGGCGGGAGACGCGAGTTCTTGGCGAGGTTCGACGTGTGACCATGCCCTGTAGATGCTTTTCTTGAAGAATATAATATCACAGGTTATTGGGACTGGATTCTGGAGATAAAACGATGATCCAGGGATTTATCCATATTTGGAGTCGGTAAGAAATTGTTCCTCTTTTATTGAGCAATTGGCACTGGCCTCAAAGGGGTTTTCCCTTTCTCTGGGTCAACACTGTAGGGTTATAGGTTGGACTCTATGGACCTGTGTCTTTTTCCAACCTCATCTGCTATGTAACTATGTTACTATTTCTAGAAATACAACCCCTGATTGAACTTGATAGACATTTGTCTTTCTTCAGCCATGCTAAGTACTGTATGAAGCTTTGGGTGGACTTGTACTTCCCCTTATCCTCATGGCTCCTTTTACAGTCGGCTGAGCGGGGATGTCGCTTCCGGTGATCATAAAAAATGGTTCCTATTCTCCTCCTCTGTCTCCTCATACACCTGCAGCCACATTCTCTTCTCAGTAATGTATGTACAGCCAGCACAGACTGCCATAGTGTGCTCTTAGGCTTGTGCACTCTCACCCACCATTCAACATCTAGGGCGACATGTATGAAGGGGGATGCGCCCGTTTTCAGGTGTAATTTGAGCCAAAAAAATGTATGAGCAGGTGCACTCCAAATTATGGCGCGATAAGTCTCTTTGTAATGCGCCAAGCACACTTTTTAATGAGCCTTCGATTTGAGGGCATTCTGGGGGCGTCACATCACATTCATAGATTTAGACACATTTATGATTCTTTGACGCCTAATTTAAACGCAGAACAGTTAGAACAGCCAGACCAGGGTAAAGGTGGTGCCTGAGCCAGACTTGTGGTATTGGCTCTACACTGCTCTGTATGTATGACCTGCAGAAGAATAGCCAGACCCGGGTAAAGGTGGTGCCTGAGCCAGTCTTGTGGTATTGGTTCTACACTGCGCCTGTATGTATGACCTACAGAAGAACAGCCAGACCAGGGTAAAGGTGGTGCCTGAGCCAGACTTGTGATATTGGCTCTACACTACCCTGTATGTATGACCTGCAGAAGAACAGCCAGTCCAGGGTAAAGGTGGCGTCTGAGCCAGACTTGTGGTATTGGATCTACACTGCCCTGTATTTATGACCTGCAGAAGAACAGCCAGACCAGGGTAAAGGTGGTGCCTGAGCCAGACTTGTGGTATTGGCTCTATACTGCTCCTGTATGTATGATCTGCAGAAGAACAGCCAGACCAGGGTAAAGGTGATGCCTGAGCCAGACTTGTGGTATTGGCTCTACACTGCCCTGTATGTATGACCTGCAGAAGAACAGCCAGACCATGGTAAAGGTGGTGCCTGAGTCAGACTTGTGATGTTGGCTCTACACTGCCCTGTATGTGTGACCTGCAGAAGAACAGCCAGACCAGGGTAAAGGTGGTGCCTGAGCCAGACTTGAGGTATTGACTCTACACTGCCCTGTATGTAGGACCTCCAGAAGAACCGCCAGACCAGGTAAAAGGTGGTGCCTGAGCCAGACTTGTGGTATTGGCTCTACACTGCCCTGTATGTATGACCTGCAGAAGAACAGCCAGACCAGGGTAAAGGTGGTGCCTGAGCCAGACTTGTGGTGTTGGCTCTACAACTGCCTGCATGTATGACCTGCAGAAGAACAGCCAGACCAGGTAAAGGTGGTGCCTGAGCCAGACTCGTGGTTTTGGCTCTACACTGCCCTGTATGTATAGCTGCAGAAGAACAGCCCAGACCAGGGTAAGGTGGTGCCGGGCCAGACCTGTGGTATTGGCTCTACACTGCCCTGTATGTATGACCTGCAGAAGAACAGCCAGACCAGGGTAAGGTGGTGCCAGAGCCAGACTTGTGGTATTTGGGCCCCACACTGCGCCTGTATGTATGACTGCAGAAGAACAGCCAGACCAGGGTAATGGTGGTGCCTGAGCCAGGGACTTTGTGGTATTGGCTCTACACTGCTCTGTATGTATGTAATGCAGAAGAACAGCCAGACAAGGGTGAAGGTGGTACCTGAGCCAGACTTGTGGTATTGGCTCTACACTGCCTGTATGTATGACCTGCAGAAAGAACGCCAGACCCGGGTAAAGGTGGGTGCCCGAGCAGACTTGTGGTATTGGCTCTACACTGCCCTGCATGTATGACCTGCAGAAGAACAGCCAGACCAGGGTAAAGGTGGTGCCTGAGCCGATTGTGGTTTTGGCTTACACTGCCCTGATGTATGGGCGCAGAAGAACACCGACCAAAAAGGGTA
>JAODAL010070005.1:0-16109 GCA_025379985.1 Phyllomedusa bahiana
GTGTTTTAAATTTTTTTACTTTTAACATATTTGGGTAGCTGACACAGCAGCCCCCTTTACACGGAGACGCAGACATTTCCTAAAAATTTGTCTCACATATTATATAGGATAAAATTTAAAAGGGACTCGGGCTCTCTCCGCCTCTCCGCCTCCTTTTGGGGGCGCGATCCCCGGGCGGATTTTGAATTTTTAAAGGGTCAGATTGTGCTCCGGATGTTTTTGGGTTTTTTGACTTTGGGTTTAAAAACCCCTTTGGAACACACTTCTTCTAAAAAAAAAAATAAAAAATAATTTTTTTTTATTTTTTTTAAATTTAAACTTTTTTAAAGGGGCATTTTCATATAAAAAAACCCAAGAACGGAAAATAAACCATCACAGTAAAAACAAATTTGAAAAACCAGTAGCAATACACTTTTTAAAAAAATGTATCCAAAAATGAAAAATGACAAAAACACAATCCTGGGGCGGGGAACGGCTTTAAATAGAGATAAACCTAGACTCTTTAAGGGAAGTTAAAAAAGAGAGGAAATGGGAGAGGGGGGGGGGTAGGGTATTTTCCCGGGCCCCGTCGAGCCAAGGGGGCGCAAGGAAAAAGGGAGGAAACACAAAGAAAAAAAAAAAGGGGAAAAAAATCACACCGGGGGCCGGGGCCCGGGCATCCCCGGGCATCATCCCTTTTTAAAAAGGCCTTAAAGGCCTTTAGTTGATTGATACAGGGTCCATTGGTTCCAGGTGGGGCAGGAACTTAAGGGTATAATCCTGGGAGTGGGCAATCAACCCCCTCCACCCCCAAAAGGGAGAAAAAAAAAAAAAAAAAAAAAAAAAAAAAAAAAAAAAAACCTCCTCAAATAAAAATCGCAGACGGGGGGGGGAGATTTTCTGACCCCAAACCCCCGGGGTATAAGGGGTTTTGGCTGCCTGTAGGAGAGTCTGATCAACGATGTCTTATTTAGTTTTTTAGGGAATTTGGGGCCCCTGAACAAGAGAGTGGCCTCAGGGGAATCAGGCACCCAGAACCCCCGTACAATCAAAAAAAAACCCGCAGGACCGTTTCCCAAAAAACCCTCTGAGGGCCGAACCCTCCCCAACCAAATTTTTACCCCCCCTTTTGGTTGCCCCCCCCCCCCCCCCCCGCCCCCCCCCCCCCCCCCCCCCCCCGGCCCCCCCCCCCCCTGCCCCCCCCCCAGCCGGGGCCCGGATAGAACCGAGACCGAAGAAACCATTTATGGAAAATAATCTATTTTTTTGATATAGGGACTGCATATTTCCCCCAGCGGGGTTTTTTAAAACAGCTGTCATTACTGGGCCCGTCCCCCCAAAGGAGGGGTTCACAGTCTAAATTTTATCTTAAAACTGAATGTTTTTTTTTGGGGAAAATTTTAGGGAACCACAGGGAAACAAAACAAACTCTTTACAGATATCCTTGGGGAGGGGTTTTTAACCCAGGGGCCTAGCAAATGCAAGGGAATAGTGCTAACCAAACCTTTTAAAACCCCGTGGGGTGCACTGTTAATGGCCCAAGGGCCCGTTTCTCGGCACTGTGCAACCATAAAAGTCACCGGCTGCACTGTGTTTGGGCCACTGAGGGGACTAAGCTAAAAATGTGCTAACCACTGAGTCACGTGCTACAAAACCATAAATTTATGACCACTATCTGGCATTTTTATAAACCCCTAACCACCGTGCTACACTGACAACCACTGAGATTCCACTATACTAACCACTGAGCCCCCAACCACACTGTGCTAACAAACCCAGCCCGGGGCTAAACACTAACTAACCCTGAGCCACCCCTGCTGCCCAAAGTTTGGGTTTCCACTGAGCTTCATATACTAACCCGACCACCCCCTACAAATTGTTTTAAATAATGACCACTGTGGGTACACGCGATAACCTGTGACAACCAAAGCTGGGTTTTGATTTAAACCCCCAAGCCACTGCTCTGCACTCTGATAACCACTGAGCCACCGTGCTGCACTGTACTAATCACTGAGCCACCGCACTACACTGTGGTAACCACTGAGCCATTGTGTTCACTGTCAAAACCCCAACCATGTGTGTACTGTATAATCCTGAGCCACTGCACTACACTGTGCTAACCACTGAGCCACCACACTATTTTACCTGCTACATTTTTTTGACCCAAAAGTGCTGCACTGTGATAACCACTCAGTCACTGCTTTGCCATGCGCTAACAACTGAGTCACTGTGCTGCACTAAACTAACCTCTGAGCCACCGTGCTGCACTGTGATTACCCCCGAGCCACTGCTATGCACTGTGATAACCACTGAGCCACCATGCTGCACTGTACTAATCACTGAGCCACTGCACTACACTGTGCTAACCACTGAGCCACTGTGCTAATCACCAAGCCAATGTGCTGCACTGTACTAATCACTGAGCCACTGCAGTACACTATGCTAAGCACTGAGCCACTGTGCTAATCACCAAGCCAATGTGCTGCACTGTATTAACCACTCAGTAACTTTGCAATGTGCTAACCACTTAGTCACTGTGCTGCAATAAACTAACCTCTAAGCCACCTTGCTGCACTGTGCTAACCACCGAGCCATTGTGCTTTACTTTGCTAACCAACAAGCCACCATGCTGCTCTGTACTAACCACTGAGCCTCCATGCTATATTGTGCTAATCACTGAGCCACTGTGCTGCCCAATAGTTAAATACTGATGATGATTCTGCTGTCCAACTCTAAATCAAGAGTACAGGCTATTTTGGGACTGGATTGGTAAGGGGAAGGGGCCCAAATATACTCAGGCAGGGGGGAGGGCATTTTGGGTAGGGTACAAAGGGCCCCCCCATAAAAAAATAAACAAAAATTAATGGTAGTGAGTAAGGGATTTTATATAATATGTTGTGTTTCATATTTAAGAGGGGAGGGATGAAGGGCATAAAAGGGGCCTATATAAAGGGAGCAGGGAATGGGAGCAAAAGGGGCCCAAAATATAAGCAGGCAGGGCATAGGGGCTAAGGGCTAATATAGGCAGGCTGGGCTATAGGAGCCATATATATAGGCAGAAATGGGCTATAGGGGCCGCGTGTATAGGCAGGTAGGGCTATAGGGGCTAGATATATAGGCAGGCAGGGCTATAGGGGCTAGATATATAGGCAGGGGGGGCTATAGGGATAGATATTAGGCGGGGGGGTATAGGGCTAGTATATAGGCGGTGGGGCAATGGGCAGTATAAACAGGGGGCTATAGGGGCCCAAAATATATAGGCAGGCGGGGCTAATATGGCTAGCTATATAGGCAGGCGGGGTTAAAGGGCAATTGATATAGGAGGGCTGGGCTAAAGGGCAATAGATTTAGGCAGGCGGGGCTATAGGGGCAAGATATATAGGCAGGCAGGCTAATAAAGGCAGGCAGGGCATAGGGGCTATGGTACACTAATTATTATACGTTGGTCAGGCACTGAGTGGCTACACTTACTGTATCCCACCCCTTTATTGATTTAAAAAGGGTTGCGGTTGCCTGACTGCAGCGCTGTTATCGGGGGGCGGCTGCTCTCCGGCCCCCCCCTTACTCCACGTACTGCACGGCGCCTGTGCCATGTGCCCCGGGGCGAAGACAGCGCTGCCGTGAAGTAAGGGCATTTGAAAGCAGCAGCCGCCGCCGATAACAGCGCTGCAGTCAGGCAACCGCAACTTTATGTCGGTGAAGGACTGGTATACAGTAATGTTTGTGCGCCCCCCACGTGACAGGCAGAGGTGACGCCCTAGGCCATCGCTTCCTTTGCCTACCCATCGCCCCGGGGCCCGACTCAGGTCACAATAACATACATGCAACCTCCCCTTTTTCGGGGGGGGGGGGGGGCCCGCTAATGGGCCCCCGCCCTCCCCGGTAGATTTTGGGATTCCTCCCCCACCAGCAGCAGCGGGGGACCCGCGGCGCAAGAGTAGCGCTGGTGCGCTACTCTGGCGGCGCCGGACCGCTCCTACAGGCGGGTGAAGCGGCCGCAGCCGCACAGTCAGTCAGCAGTACAGGGAGAAGGCAAGAGGGGTTGCTCCCTCCTCCCTCTCCCCCTGTATGTACAGCACCGGCCGGTGTGCGCCACATACACCTCAGGGTCCGGGGGAAATACGCCCTGCACTCACTCCCCCTGCACGCTGAGACACTCATCGCAGCCTCCCCTGCCGCCTGCAGACCCTGGTGAGGTAAGTGGCTTTTATTATTTTATTTTTATTAGTTTAGGGGGCTCACCTGGCTATAAAAGGGGGGGGTCTACCGGGCAACCATGGGGGGGTCTACCTGGCTACAATGTGGGGGTCTACCTGGCAACAGAGGGGGCACTCCCGGGGCAAAAATGGGGGGGCTCCCGGGCAACAAGGGGCACTACCTGGCTAAAATGGGGGCACACCTGGCAACAGAGGGGGCACTCCCGGCTCAATGGGGGGGCACTCCCTTTGCTAAAAATGGGGGGGCACTACCGGGCTCAAGGGGGGGCATCTACCGGCAACAGGGGGGCACTACCTGGCAATAAAGGGGGCATCTACCTGGCAACAAAGGGGGCATCCCCCGGCAACAAGGGGGGCACTACCGGGCTAACAAGGGGGCACTCCCGGGCTAACAAAGGGGGGCATCTCCTGGCACAGGGGGGGGCTCTACCTGGCTACAGGGGGGGCATCTACCTGGCTTTGAAGGGGGGCATCTACCGGGGCTAAAAAGGGGGCATCTCCCGGGGCTACAAGGGGCATCTACTTGGCACAGAGGGGCATTTCCCTGGCTAAAAGGGGGGCATCTACCTGGCACAGGGGGGCATCTACCGGGCTCGGGGGGCATCTATTTGGCTACAAGGGGGCACTACCTGGCTGTAAGGGGCCCCCTACCGGGTTTGGGGGCTACTACCTGGCTAAAAGGGGGCCTCTACCTGGCTTTCTTCCAAAGCCTTAAAGCAGTTAGGTGGAGTGGGGGGGGCTTTTGAAGGGGCGTGGCACATGCACGCCGCCCTCTACAATCTCCTGCTTTTTCATTTTCAAAAGTTGGCAACTATGCAATATATAGCAGTAGCTAAAACAACACTGATCAGCCATAACATTAAAACCAGGTGAGGTGACCAAAACATTGATTATCTGGAGACCATGGCTCTTGTGTAGAGGATGGGGAGGTACATATACTGATGTGTAGATGACAGGGTCAAGGGGACCCAGGTCTCATTGACGTGTGGGGGTGAAGGCTCGCCTGTCTGGTACAATCCCACAGAAGATTAACTGGAGGGCAGGGATTAGACATTACCCGGGCTCAGAAACACATCACCGATTTGGGTATCAAGGTGGGTCGGACTCCAGACTCGATGTATAAGTTAAACAGTCCGCCTCTTATAAATAAAATCTCCCAGGACCTGAAGCGTTGGACCTCACTGCCACTGTCACTTGCCGGTAGATGCCACGCCATAAAGATGGTCTGCTTCCCACAGCTGCTATACCCCCTACAGACCCTCCCATTCCTGCTCAAACATACAGACATCAACCACATTAACTCATGCTTCTCCAGATTTATATGGGCAGGGAAAAAACCCCGTATTGCGCTACATAAACTAATCCTGCCAGTTAGGGCAGGGGGGCTGAATCTCCCAGATGTTAGGGGTTATAACCTGGCCTGTCTGACTCGTCACATGCTAGACTGGATTGGGGGTCGCTCCCGCTTCTCGAATTGGGAATTAGAAAGAGAGTTAATGCGCCCTTGGCACCCACAGGCCTTGCTCCATACCAGGTATCCTAAGCTGCCCTCTTTGATTAAGTTGTCTCCATTGTTCCGGGACACAATAATGGCCTGGAAGGAGCTGAGGAAACGCTTAGGCCTTTCCTTCGTGCTCTCCAAGGACATGCCCATTTGGGACCACCCCAAGTTTCCACTGGGTCAGAGTAACCCGATGTTTAGGAAGTGGAGGGAGGCAGGTCTGGCCAACGCGGGACAGTTAATGTGAGTGAGTTCTCGGAGATGGCTAAAGCCCTCGGAGATGCTCGAGAAGTTCTCCTTACCCAAATCACAGCTTTTGGCTGCCTATCAGCTCTTCCATTTCTATAATGGGAGACTAAGAGATATCTCCAAAGAGACCATTCCTAACGATTTTGACACTTTTGTCACCACTCACAGGGAGACATATTGTCTATCGAGGCTCTATGCTGATATGAGAGGGTGGTGTAGGAAACGTGTAGCTTCTCAGGCATTCCACTACTGGAGCCGCCGACTGGGAAATGCCCAGATCCCGGATATGATCCCGAAGGGTGTTGTGACAGTACGGAAACACATCATCTGCGAGACCTGGCGGGAAACTTACTTCAAAATAATACATAACGCCATCTACGCCTTCAACCTCCCCCCCTCTCAGAACGTCCCCGATAGATTGCAGCACTGCCCTAAATGCGGCACACATAAAACGGACCTATGGCACGGTCTGTGGGAATGCAGCTATACACAATCCTATTGGGACACAGTCCTTCAGTATATCCAGCTTCACTTCGGGGTCACCCTAGAGAAACATTATGAACTCCTGATCTTCCATTGCCCTAGGCCTCCGGACACGGATGGGGGAGAGGGTTCTGAGGAGTCAGCTCACTCCACCGGTCTTCCGGGAATAATTCATATTGCTCTTTTGGCAGCGAAACGAAGCCTCTTACAGTTATGGCTGAAGCCCACTCTCCCGTCAATCTCCGGGGTCATAAAGCAACTGGAGGATTATCTTATAGCGGACAGACTGGAGACAGAGAGGTGCAAGGAGACCCCGAACCCCAGGGTTCTTCAGACGTTGGAGAACCTTCATAGAGTCGCATTATTCCGACAGGGAGATAGAAGCCCTTATGCAGAAGTTCAAGTATACTGATTGGTATTGTAGGGAGGGAATCGGGGGCATGCTGGGGAGACTTCAGGTCTGAGGAACTTTGGTCTTGAGTATGAAGTTCCATTAAGGACCACACGGTCGCGAGAGATGAAGATAGGACGCGGTTGTAGTTGTACTTTAGTAGTGTTGATATTTTGTCTAATTTAATTTCTTTTATACTCTTGTAACTTGATGCTTTCTCTGTATGTATTATCTCCATATTCCAGGCACAGGCCCGGAGGTTATGCAAATACATGATATGATCATTATTACATGTCAGAGATATGTGTTCACTGTTTAAATGTTTGAAAATGCAATACAATTTATTTTAAAAAAAACAAAAAAAACTGGAGGGCAAATTACTGAAAAAGGTCCTGCTGATAAGTGTCAGAACACACAGGGCATCACACCGTGTATGGGGCCCCGGAGCCACAGGACGCTCAAATCAAGGCAGTGACTCAGCCACAGGACACTTCACAGGAGTCCAGGCCTCAGGGGTCAGAGCATGAGGTCACACCTCAGAGGAGTCCGGGCCTCAGGGTCAGAGCATGAGGCCGCACCTCACAGGATCTGATACCACAGGACACTTCACAGGAGTCCAGACCTCAGGGGTCAGAGCATGAGGCCGCACCTCACAGGACCTGATACCACAGGACACTTCACAGGAGTCCAGGGTCAGAGCATGAGGCCGCACCTCACAGGACCTGATACCACAGGACACTTCACAGGAGTCCAGGGTCAGAGCATGAGGCCACACCTCACAGGACCTGATACCACAGGACACTTCACAGGAGTCCAGGGTCAGAGCATGAGGCCGCACCTCACAGGACCTGATACCACAGGACACTTCACAGGAGTCCAGGCCTCAGGGGTCAGAGCATGAGGCCGCACCTCACAGGACCTGATACCACAGGACACTTCACAGGAGTCCAGACCTCAGGGGTCAGAGCATGAGGCCGCACCTCACAGGACCTGATACCACAGGACACTTCACAGGAGTCCGGGCCTCAGGGGTCAGAGCATGAGGCCGCACCTCACAGGACCTGATACCACAGGACACTTCACAGGAGTCCAGGCCTCAGGGTCAGAGCATGAGGCCGCACCTCACAGGACCTGATACCACAGGACACTTCACAGGAGTCCAGACCTCAGGGGTCAGAGCATGAGGCCGCACCTCACAGGACCTGATACCACAGGACACCAGGGAGTCCTACACTATATTTTGGAGCTGGTCTTAATGTTATGGCTGGTAACTGCATATATAAACCTACCGGCAATGCCGCCCTTCTGCCGCGGGCACAACCTCTCACTCTATCTGTGTTACAGTTAATAATGTTTTTTCACCTTGTAAAAGAAAATCCCAGCGCCTACAATGACGACGACGAGAAGGATCCCGAGTCCAGAGCCGATCCACAAGTAATGATCACGCGTCCAAGTGGATTTAGCTGGTGAAATAAAAAAAAGCATAAATCTTCATAGAGTAGAAGACAAATCCTGGTGTATCTAAGCCTATGATGTGAGAGGCAGTCTGTGGAGCTGCTGTATCTAGGCTTGTCTCCTGGCCGGTAAACCACTAGCCCAGCTGGTGTCTTAAGCAGGAGGCGGGCGGCCATATTGAATTTGTTCTGGCCCTGTCTAGCACCGGTAACTCTCTCCTGGAATTGGGAGGTCTCCTGACATATCTCCATGGGGAAAAAGGCAGCAACTTATCTCTATCTATACAATGGGATCTGTTGTTCCTGTACTGCTGTCAGCCGTATCAGAGCTTCAGAGAAGTATGGGTAACTTCATATTTGGACATTTCCATCATCAAATCTTCCCCTGGGGAGCGTAGTCAGGGTTCCTCTCCTCCTCTCCTACGGATTGGGCAGAGTGGTATACACACATGTTGCCCTATCATAGACAGTTACAGCTGCACAGTCCTCTTGGTCCATCCCTACACTCTTTTCTATGATCAGGGCTGGGAGGAAACAGGAAGTGACAGCTGAAGCAACACTGGAAGCATAGTTGCCAACTTTCGAAAATGAAAAAGCAGGAGAATTTAGTGGGCGGCGCGCGTAGCGCGCCGTGGCAAAAATTTGCATGGACACGCCCATCTTGTTGGTATGCCACGCCCCTTCAAAAAAGCCACACCCACTCCACCTAACTGCATAACGGCTTTGGAAGAAAGCCAGGTAGATGCCCTTATAGCCAGGTAGTAGCCCCCCATAACCAGGTAGTGCCCCTTACAGGCCGGTAGATGCCCCCTTGTAGCCAAGAAGATGCCCCCTCTGTAGCCAGGTAGAGCCAAATTTGTAGCCAGGTAGATGCCCCCATTGTTAGCCAGGTAGGTGCCCCCATTGTTAGCCAGGTAGGTGCCCCCATTGTCAGCCAGGTAGGTGCCCCCATCTGTTTGCCAGGTAGTGCCCCATCTGTTTGCCAGGTAGTGCCCCCTCTGTTTGCCAGGTAGTGCCTCCATTGTTTGCCAGGTAGATGTCCCCTCTGTTGCCAGGTAGATGTCCCCTCTGTTGCCAGGTAGTGCCCCCTCTCTTGCCAGGTAGTGCCCCCTCTGTTGCCAGGTAGTGCCCCCATCTGTTAGCCAGGTAGTGCCCCCATCTGTTTGCCAGGTAGATGCCCCCTCTGTTGCCAGGTAGTGCCCCCTCTGTTGCCAGGTAGTGCCCCCTCTGTTAGCCAGGTAGTGCCCCCTCTGTTAGCCAGGTAGTGCCCCCATCTGTTAGCCAGGTAGTGCCCCCATCTGTTTGCCAGGTAGATGTCCCCTCTGTTGCCAGGTAGTGCTCCCTCTGTTGCCAGTAGTGCCCCCTCTGTTAGCCAGGTAGTGCCCCCTCTGTTAGCCAGGTAGTGCCCCCAACTGTTAGCCATGTAGTGCCCCAATTGTTGCCAGGTAGTGCCCCCTCTGTTGCCAGGTAGTGTCCCCTCTGTTGCCAGGTAGTGCCCCCTCTGTTGCCAGGTAGCACCCCCATCTGTTAGCCAGATAGTGCCCCCTTTGTTGCCAGGTTGATGCCCCCTCTGTTGCCCGGTAGCCGTCCCCTCTGTTGCCAGGTAGTGCCCCCTCTGTTGCCACGTAGTGCCCCCATTGTTGCCAGGTAGTGCCCCCATTGTTGCCAGGTAGTGCCCCTCTGTTGCCAGGTAGATGCCCCCTCTGTTGCCAGGTAGATGTCCCCTCTGTTGCCAGGTAGTGCCCCCTCTGTTGCCAGGTAGTGCCCCCATTGTTGCCAGGTAGATGTCCCCTCTGTTGCCAGGTAGATGTCCCCTCTGTTGCCAGGAAGAGCCCCCATTGTTGCCAGGTAGTGCCCCCATTGTTGCCAGGTAGTGCCCCCTCTGTTGCCAGGTAGATGTCCCCTCTGTTGCCAGGTAGATGTCCCCTCCGTTGCCAGGTAGATGTCCCCTCTGTTGCCAGGTAGTGCCCCCTCTGTTGCCAGGTAGTGCCCCCTCTGTTGCCAGGTAGTTGCCCTCTCTGTTAGCCAGGTAGAGCCCCCTAAAGCTAATAAAAATCAAATAATAAAATCCACTTACCTTACCAGGCTCCTGCAGCGCGGCCAGCTCCTGCCCGATCTCTTCAGCGGCGCAGGGGGAAGTGAGAGCAGCCGCGCGTCACTCCCCTGAAGCCGCGCGTCACTTCCCCCTGCGCCGCTGACCTGTATGCACGGCGCACACCGGCGCTGTACATACAGGGGGAGGAGGGAGGAGGGAGCGATCCCTCCTGCCTCCTCCCCGCACAGTGAGACCGCGGGCGGGTGAGCGGCCGCTGCGGCCGCTGCACCCGCCTGTAGGAGCGGTCCCGCGGCGCAAGAGTAGCGCACCAGCGCTGCTCTTGCGCTGCGGTAATTTAAAGGACCCCCGCCGCCTGCAGGCGGCGGGAGGAATGCCAACTCCCCCGGGAGGGCGGGAGGGGACCCCAAATAGCGGGACCCCCCCCCCCCCCGGCAAAAACGGGAGAGTTGGCATGTATGACTGGAAGTGACCAGCAAGGTTACTGACAATAACCTCTTCACTGTCCGAGACTACTAGGTATCCTTCCACTGCTCTCCACCAGGGATCCTTACATTAACCCCTTCACTATTCTGTCAAATACTGTGGCGCAGCCATAGGGATCTGTAGGCCAAACGTAGTCTCTTGTGAACTAAATTTGGGCAATGTCACTGCTTGGCCTAAAACACATGCAGTACATAAAGAGTCCACACTCATAAAATAAACCAAATGTGGCCAAAAGAGACTGTAGCTAATCCCTCTTGGCTCTTTTCTTACAAAATTCTTAAAATTCTTCACAATTATATCCAGACAGCCATGAAGAGCAGCACCCTACACCACACTACAATGTACCCCAACTTCAACCCCTAAATTACCCATGAAAACCTGACTGGGAATTGTTGGTAGGAAAGGTGGCAACCCTAGCTGTATCTAATCCTATCATGTGTGATACTGGCTGCTGAGCTGTGTATCTAATCCTATCCTGTGTGATACAGTCTGCTGAGCTGTGTATCTAATCCTATCCTGTGTGATACTGTCTGCTGAGCTGTGTATCTAATCCTATCCTGTGTGATACAGTCTGCTGAGCTGTGTATCTAATCCTATCCTGTGTGATACTGTCTGCTGAGCTGTGTATCTAATCCCATCTTGTGTGATACAGTCTGCTGAGCTGTGTATCTAATCCTATCATGTGTGATACTGTCTGCTGAGCTGTGTATCTAATCCTATCCTGTGTGACACTGTCTGCTGAGCTGTATATCTAATCCTATCCTGTGTGATACTGTCTGCTGAGCTGTGTATCTAATCCCATCATGTGTGATACTGTCTGCTGAGTTGTATCAAAGCCATGTGTAATACTTACATAAAACCTGTAGGTATATCTTCCCGGTGAATTTGCCATGTGGGAAGGTGTTATAGATGCAGCAGTAGGGCCCGCTGTCATTCCTGTTGATGCCCGATATGGTGATCCCATAATCCTCTGCTGGGGAGATGCGGTGCCCCGCCCACCCCCATACCCGCCGTGTCGTGGCCATTCACATGAAATGCTATGTGCTCGCGGCTGCAGAAGTTCCAGTTGACCTGGGACGGGGGTGCCCTCTATGAGGAATGACACCTCGGGTGACCGCGCTGCCCCTGCCCTCATTTTCCCGGCTCGATGAATGTCCCACCGCAGCTGCTAAAAGGGAACAGACATTAAAGGGAGCCCCCCACCATAGATTTTTAGGGATTTGCCAAAAATTGCGGGTTTTTTCCCCTTAGCCCGCACCTATATCAGGAACTGGACCCAGAATGCGCATGCGCAGAACTCTACATTCTGTTCTATAAATTTTAAATTTCCCCTCCCTGTCTGGGGAACTCCATAAACAGAAAGGGAACACAGCGCTCCCTGTTTCCCGGGAACCCCAAGAAAAGGAAAGGGGAAACAGCACCTCCTGTACTGGGAACCCCCATAGAAAAGAAAGGAGAAAACACACCCCCTGTACTGGGAACCCCATAGAACAGAATGGGAACCAGCGCTCCCTGTACGGGAACTCCCCCAGAAAAAGAAAAGGGGAAAACAGCACTCCCCTTACTGGGAAAAAATCCCCAGATAAGAATGGAGGGAAACAAGCGCTCCCCCCCTACTGGGAAACTCCCATAAACGAATGGAGGAACCGCGCTCCCCTGTACTGGGAACTCCCAAGAACAGAATGGAGGAACCCAGCGCTCCCCCGTACTGGGAACTCCCAAGAACAGAAAAGGGGGAAAAACGCGCTCCCTGACTGGGAACTCCCTAGAACAGAAAGGAGAACACAGCGCTCCCTGTACGGAAACTCCCCAAAAACGAGTGGAGGAAACAAAACGCTCCCCTGTAGGGAACCCTAAGAACGAATGGAGAAAACAGCCTCCCCTGTACTTGGGAAATCCCATAGAACAGAAGGGGAAACACAGCGCTCCCCGTACTGGAAACCCATGAACAGAATGGAGAAGCTCTTTTATTGTTTTTAAAATGATGAAACATTACAAAGATAAAAAAAGAATATAAGACAATATATACATATACTGTATGCACATTAGCCTTGTGTCTTTTATAAACTTCCCTAGTGGTCCAGAGATTCCCATTCATACTCACATTTCACCTCACCTTACCCCCTAATGGCCCACCTCTATTAAAATTTTCACACATATATATATTATTAATATATCAGTATTTACATTTTTAGATTTTTTTCTTTTTTAATTTTCTTGTTTTTTGTTGTTTTTGTTGTTTTTTTGTGTGTTTTTGGGGTTTTTTTTTTTTGCGTTTTTCTCCCTTCCATTCTTTGATGTTCACTATCTTACAACACCGATCCCAAAAACGTGACTCCCAGATTTTGGGCCCAGAGTCATGTCTATGTTAACCCGGACGGAAAAAGTCTCCTTTCTTCCCCCCCCCCTTTGACCCTCCACCCAAACCTATCTACCCTCCCCCAAAAAACACACCCCCCCTTTTTTTTGGGGTGGGGTTTTTTTAATTTTTATATTTTAATATTATATAATATTTTTTTTTTTTTTTTCCCTTCTATCTTATTACACAAACCCCCAAAACGTGCTCCCAGAGTTCGGTCCCCGAGCTTTTCCCCAAGGGGTTCCAGATCTACTCCCATCATGTTCTTTCTGGACAGGACCAGTCTCCTTCCCCACCTCCCTTTACCCCCCTCCCACCTATCTACCTACCCCCAACCATACACATTTTTTATTATTATTATTTTTATTTTTATTTTTTTTTTTTTTTTTTTAAAAACATCATAATGCTAAATACCTTAACAAGACCCCCTTTTCCCCTCAGTGTCGTAAGCCTTTTTTCCGCTTAACTATTTAAAAAAAAAAACAAAAAAATTTTTGCTAGAAAAAGAAATACAGCCCACCCCAGGAAAGGGTGAAGTCTACAAATCAGGTCACCCAAAAAACAAACCCCCCCAAAGAGTGGATGTTTAGGGTCCCCAACCCCCAAAAATCCCCTGAGGCATTCACCCGATCGTCCAAGTTCCTACTCCCTCCTCCTCTGGGGGATTTTTTGACGCGTCATCTAAAAACCGTGCGCACCCTGTGTATTTAACCACTGCCTGACTATGAATAAAGTGCACAGGGCCCCGACCCCGGGTATTTGAATGCTCCTAGACCCCCCTCAGATAGGGGGGCTCGCCCAAATGGCCCCAAACCCAAGGAAGCACCCACCCTTTTGTAAACCTCTATATTGTAAAGGGGAGTGAAGCAGGAAATGCCCCTTCTCTTAGTGCATTTTTACACCCTTCGGGGGGAAACCCCCATCACGGGTGCCTGAAATTCCCTTACCACTTACATATGCTTTCCATGGAAACAACGCCCGGCCATCCCAAACCTTATAGGGGTCCCCGTTGAAATTTAGAAAACTAACCCCCCCTCAGACCCGACCTGGCAACCTTTAGGCCAAAGGTTCTGCTTTCCCCATACCCAAAGTCTGTCAGCCCGGTCTCTTGCAAGAAAAAAAATGTAGCTTCAACCCGGGTGAGAAAATCAAAAAAGGGTGTAATTAGCCATATCGACTTAATGCTGGCAACGTTAAAATTCCCCGCGTCAACGGAGTTTGGGGCAGCCATCAAGGGGTAAAACTCGACACCCTTTTTTTCCTATACCCCTCCCCCCTCTCCCCCTCCGAGGTTTAGGGGTTTACCTTTTTAAACTTAAGCATATCCATTTTACACCCCATCCCCTTCCCATGTGCTTTTGTCCTTCCCCCTACTCAGTTTCCACTCCTTCTCCCCCTACCCCGGGATTTAGGGCCTTACTGTCATTTTGGATTCCCCGGGGGCCCTAGCCCACCCCCCCAAAACCTTCCCCCTTTTCCTTTTTGTACATCGCCCCTTTTCCCCCCTCACCCCCTGATGAGGCCAAAAGGCCGGGGACTCCGAAGGGTTGGCGGTTTCAGTCAGGGGGGGGGTTTTACCTAGTTTTCCTTTATCCGGCACCTGGCTCGGGGTTAAGGGGGGAGAGTGGTTCCATTCTAATGAAAAGAGAGTTCCCCATTCTCCCTCCCCCTTTCCCCCCTTTTTGCACCCCCCTTTTTTGTAAGCTGCTCCTCCCTTTCACCCCCATCCCCCCCTTTTCTCCGCTCCCTGAGTGAAAGGGGGCTGGGGGGAGCGCAGCTTCCCCCTCTTCCCAACCCTCCTGGCCTCTTCCTCTATCCCCACTCCCCCTCAGAGCCTGGTTTGTCCTGGAATTTCCTGGCAGGGTTTTTATCTCCCCCATTCCAGACCCCATCGGCAGTGATCTTCAAATCAGGGGAAATATGCCGGAAATACTGGTGACCCGCGAAAAAATTTTTCACTGCCCCCCCAACCCCATTTGGGAAATAAAGGTGAAAACCATTCCCGACAGGGACCCCCCACGAGGGGGCCCGCAGTCCACATGCACGGGAGGTTGATTTAAAAAAAAGGGGTTCGTTAAAAACATCGGGGTTAAATACCCAACCCCCTAGTCCCTTTGTGGTATGTCACCTCTCTCCTGTTAGGTTTATTCTGTTCCCCCTAACATCTGGAAGAACAGACTGGGAAAGGCGCAGTGCGAGCGATGAAAGGGTGTGAGGCAATTTTATCAGTTTAAAAGCATTTTGCCCGAATCTTCCCTTTCCCCATTAGCACTCTATGGGACGCCAATTTTTAATGTGGATGGATCTTTACCCTTTTACAGGGTGTCGGGAGACCTCCACATTGACTTTGGCAGATTGCCCCCGGGGGAGACATCATTTAATGCCTAGTCAAAAGGGGGAAACCAAAGGGGTCCTTAAAGGGCTTTAAAATTCTGATGTTAAGCCCTCAGGGCCGGGGGTTTTTTGAGGGGTAAGCTTAATCGCCCCCTTTCCCTTTCCCCTTCTCTGATTCTCCTGTCAAAACATCAAGAGAGGGGCTTTTTCCCTGGTTCGGATGGTTCAGCCGGAAACCCAGCATTTGTCTCAAACTAGTTCCCCCCTGCCCAAGAAGCGAGTAGAAAGGGCCAACTGTGAGGGTTAAAGCTAATATGTGTAATGTGTTTAATAAGTAAAGTTTGTTTATAAGAAAATACCAAACTTTTTCCCCTTATAAACCCTACGAATCCATTTGGGAGATGATTGTGCAAAGAGGCATTCAAGATGGGCCGCGATTCCATGTAATATCCCCCAACAACGACTGAGTTTCGACTAAAGTCCCAAGAAGCCTGACTGATACAACCAGAAACTTCATTGCCCGGAATACTTTTAACCAATAGAGAACTTGTGTTCAACCCTCCTATGGATGTCCCCCTCGAGGCTCCCCCCCCCACTCATCCC
>JAODAL010070006.1:0-16109 GCA_025379985.1 Phyllomedusa bahiana
TATATATTATATAATATAATTTTATTATATATATATAAAAATATATATATTTAAAAAATATATATATATATAAATAAAAAATATAAGGGATGGGATGCCCCCCCCCCCTCCCCCCCGCCAAAATAAGAAAATTCACCCCACCCCCTCCCTTTTTGCATCCCATCCCCTTTTCCACCTGGGATGAGGTGGTGCCCTAGGTGGTCACCTACTTTTGCCTACCCTTCTTCACGGCCCTGTATATATAGATATTTGTTTACATTAATATAATATAATTCCCCCCCCCGCAAAAAATTACCGGTAACTATGCAATTGAATTATCATGATTTACAATTTAATTTAAAAAAAAAAGGGGTTACAAAATTACGGGTACATATACAGAAGAATAATCCTATATACATTAGAAATTTAAACATAGTAAGATAAGAAAAGGGGAAACAAAGTGGTGACCAGGGTGAAGCTGCAGTGTAGTAGATATCATTTTTAAGTGACGGACTTAGCTTTAATTTTCAATTATGCATCCAGGGTGGGGCTGAATGTGGGTCTTTCATTGTTTCCTTCTCCACTTGCTAAGTTTGGTTCTCATCGGCATCGGGAGTTCCATTCAGAATATTTGTCCCAAGTTTCGTCAGGAATGATGGAAAAAATAGCATAACAGGTTGCACTATTTTTTCCATCTAAACAACGGACAGCACGGTGGAAACCAAATGGACCCATTGTTGTCAACGGGTTCTCGTGCCATTGGTGCCTTGGGGAACAGATCCTTTTTTTTTCCTTTTTTTCCCACCTCTGTGATAAATTTTAAAAACGTAACCTCTAAGGAACATAAAAGGGAAACTCTGATGGAACCTTGGAACGCAAGCTTTGAGGGAAGCCCCAACAAACCTTGAGGGAACCTTGAATAACCCCCCGAGGGGAACCTCCAAATGCAACCTGTGATGGAACCTTGACCAAAAACCTCCAATGGAAACCCAACGGAACCTCAAAAGGCCCCTTCAAATGAATCCTTTGATGGAGCCTCCAACAACCCCTGATGCAACCCCCCAAAAGGAAAACCCCCTAATGAACCTCTGATGGAACCTCCGAACAAACCCTGAAAAAACCTTCAATGAATCCTATGGAACCTCAGAACGAACCCTCATAAAACCCCTTGAACAAACCTCTGAGGAAACCCCCAAACAGAATTTGAGGGAACCCCCCAACGCAACCTCTGGGGAAAACCTCGAACGCAACCTCTGATAAAAACCTTTAAATTTGAATCAGGGTGCGGGGCCCCCCCCAAATTTTATAAAAAACCACCCCTATTTATGTAACATGGCTGGCCCATTGTAAACTGCACCTTAACCCTTTTTTCCACCAATAAACCATAAACCAAAAAAGTTTGAAAACTCTCGCAGGGGGTCCTCACACCTTGTTTCTCATCGTAATTTTTTTAATGTTAAGCTTATTAACCCTAAAAATTCTAAAGTGCTGGGGGAAATATGTTGCGCTATTAAAAAAAAAAATTATTATTATGAATCCTTTTCGGGGAACTCAAAGGGAAACCTTTGATAAAACCCAAAAAAATCCTGTGAAACCTCCAATGGGCCCCCCGAGTAAGCCCAACGGAATACAATGGAACCCGTAAACAAACCTCAAATGGAACCTCTAAAGGGAACTCTAAGGGATCCTCCAACCCAACCTCTGATGGCCCCTCCAAATGGAAACTCTGATGAAATCTCTAACCAACCTCTGATGGAACCCTCCGATAAAAACCTCTGAACAATTGAAACTATCTTTGTTTTCTAATTTGGGTTATACTTTTTTTTTTCCATTGTTTTATACAATTCGTATGAAAAACCCCAAAAAAAGATTGCCATTCTTTCCCAAAAGCAAAAGGGATGCAAAAATTAGTTTTTTAAAAATATAATATGTACCCAGTTAAATTCCTGTTTCGGGAAAAGAGGAGGGCAGCCATGGAAATGCTGCCAAGCCCTTTCATTCACCTTTTTTTGGTCTGACTCTGAGAAACACTGTTTGGTGAAGCAACGGGATCTTCATATTAGATCATTTTTTAAGCCACCCTTCTTTCGGGGGGGGGAGGACTTACAATATATAAAACCCCTTTAGGGGGAAGGCGGGACAGAAAAAAATTTCTGGCTCTTCTTACAGTCTTGCTTGCACCATGTCTATTTTTTCCCCAAGCGACCATTCACAAAGAAAAAAAAGCACGGGGATCTGTAGTATACAAAGGGAAAAAGAACAAAAAAGAAATGTAAACTAATCCTTACCAAGCAAAAATTAGAAAAAAAAACGGGAACACTTAAAGCCGCAACATTGTTTTTTTATAAATTGTACATTTGGTCTCTGGGATATGAAAAAAAATTATCTCCTGATAGAAAAACACGGGTTTTTGGTCGGGCTTCCCTTAACAAGTGTTCGCTCTTTCTATGGCATTAAATTATCTTTATGAAACTACCGAGCGGCAGAAACATGCTAGACAGCCCCATTTGATGACTTTAGTAACTGTATATTTAAAGGGGAAATTTTAAATTTTTTTTTTTTTTACAATGTAGTTTAGAACAATTTACATAAAGATGATTAACCTTCTTGTACCACAAGGGCTTAGGGGAAAAATATAGTTAGGAAAAAACCTGTGAACCACAGGGCCAAAAGAAGGGGATAACTGAACTTTAAACAAATAATAGTGTTACCTATGTCCCCATCCAGTGTCAAAAAAGGGGGCCTGGGGGAATGGGGAGTTGAATCTTGGGCCCACCAGTGGATCTGATTTTGCGGCCCCTCATGGGTTGTTTTTTTTGGGGCCCCCCCATGAAGGGATTTTTTTGGGCCCCCCATGAAGTTTTATTCTTGGGCCCCTCATGAAGTTTATTCTGTGGGCCCCCAGTGAAGTTGATTATTTGGGCCCCCATGAATTGATTTTTTGGAACCCACCATGGAGTTGATTCTTGGGGTCAAACCCGGGAGTTTTTCTTGGGATCCCCCGGGGGAGTTGATTCTGGGGGTCACCGGTGGAGTTGACTTTTGGGGCCCCGGTGGGGGTTTATTTGGGGAAACCACCGTGGGTTTTATTCTTGGGGCCACCATGAAATTGATTTTGGGCCTATCAGTGAAGTTGATTCTTGGGCCTATCGGTAGTTATTCTTGGGCCTTAGGAAGTTGATTTTTTGGCCCACCTGAAATTTATTTTTTTGGAACCCCCCATGGAGTTGATTCTTTGGGTTCAACCGGGGGAGTTGATTTGGGGATCCACCCGGGGGAGTTGATTCTTGGGATCCACCGGGGGGGTTGATTTTTGGGGACCACCGGTGGAGTTGTTTCCCTTTGGGGCCCACCGGTATTGTTTTTTGGGGCCCCCCCCCGGGGGGAGTTGTTTCTTGGGGCCCCCCCGGTGGAGTTGTTTCTTGGAGCCCCGGTTGGAGTTTTTCTTGGAGCCCACCGGTGGTTGATTTTTGGAGCCCCACTAGTGGTTTGATTTTGGGCCTTCCCGAAAGTTTATCTTTGGGTCCACGGCGAAATTTATTTTTGGGCCGGGGGAATTGATTTTTTTGGCTCACCAGTGGAGTTAAGTTTTAGGGCTACCACTAACCCATAAACCCGGGGACATTCCTTTTGCTTTTTAACTTTCTTTCCCCTTGAAAACCACCCCATCCACTCTTCTTAGTACCCAAAATTCCAGGGGCCCCATCTTACCCAAGGGGCTTGGGGGGTTTCCCCCCTTCTCCCCCGGGGGCCGTCCGAGCCTAGGGCATCACATTAACATATTTATCAAAAATTGTTTATACTTAGTGCCACATTCATTAGTAAATTAATCTGGCACATCTTAGAGGCTGTTAACCTACAACCCCTTTTTAAGTTGGCGTCTTTTTTTAACCATAATGGAGCAAAAATTTTTGGGCATAGGGATTAATGCTAAATTTCCCCATTTCCATGAAACCACACCCCCTTTTAAACGGGCCATCCCACTTTTGAAGACGTGGTGGGAAAGAGTATACCGGCATTTTTTTGCAAATTGCTCAGAATTTTGGACTACTTTGCTTTTTAATAAATGTCCCCCCTTGTATTAAAACCTACCATCTTGGCTTTTTAAACATTCTATTCTGCTCTGACCTTTTTTTACATTACAGGGAAATGGAAGAAGCAATGGGGACCATTTGTATCTGTTTTAACATCAATAAATAAAATTTTTTTTTTTTTTTTTTTGGCACATGTGCAGAAATATTTTAGGCCCCTTCAGGTTCTGTCGGAGGTTCCCTTAAGAACCTACATTGCAACTTTTATTGGGGGAAAAAAAGGGAAAAATTAGGCCCATTGTGTCGGGCCCCCTTGGTTTTCAGTTGTAAAAAAAAAAACTCCACAGGGCCATTAGTGTCTGTTGTAAAAAAAGATCCAGTTCCACCTGTCAAGGGGGCTCTGATCGGAGTCGCCTTTTTTTTTTTCATGGGGGGCTTTAACATATGTCCAAGCACCAAAGATCAAGTACATTTGTTTTGTAGATTTGAGTTTCCAAATATTTAATTTTGGGTTAAAGGGGGATCCTTCCCTTAAAAAAGTTATGCATAATCCACAGTACAGATAGATGCAGATCCCACCTTTATGACCTACACCTATTTCCAAAATGAAGGCATCTTCACCGCCAACCAAAGAAAAACCACTACCCCTGTCCCCCGAAAGAATTGGTGGGCCCCCCAAAATTAAGCCCCTGGGGGTCCCCAAAAAAGAAGCCACTGGTGGGCCCCCAAAAATGAAGTCCATGGGGGGGGCCCCCAAAATGAAGTCCACTGGGGCCCAAAATGAAGTCCACTTGGGGGGGGCCCCAAGAATGAAGTCCACTGGTGGGGGCCCCCCAAAAATGAATCCCCGGGGGCCCCAAGAATGAAGTCCACTGGTGGGGGGCCCCAAGAATGAAGTCACTGGTGGGGCCCCCAAGAAGAAGTCCCCCTGGTGGGCCCCCCAAAAATAAGTCCTGGTTGGGGGCCCCAAGAAACCCAAATCCACTATTTACCCCCAAGAAAAAAACACTACTGGGGGAAACCCAAGAAACAACTCCAATAGTGGGCCCCAAAAATAACTCCATTGGGGGACTCAAGAATCAACTCCACTATTTTAACCCCCAAAAAACAGACTTTTCCCGTGGGGGCACCAAGAATCAATCCACTGGTGGCCCCAACAATCAACTCCACTGGGGGGCCCCAAGAATAAACTCCACTGGTGGCCCCAAGAATAAACTCCACGGGGGCCCCCAAGAATCAACTCCACTGGTGGGCCCCAAGAATCAACCCCACGGGTGGGCCCCCGGGCACTCCTCAAACCTGTTTTCTCCCCCACAAAAGCTCTCACATTATGGAAACCCATTTATTTGTCTGCCAGGGAACTCATGGCTCTTTAATAGAGAGATGCTGTCACAAAAAAGTTTTTGGAAATCTTAGTTTTCTACTTTAAGTGTGATAACCCAACTTTGGGTTTCAAAAAAAATTTTTTTCAAAGAACATGGTGTGGGCCATGAGTCATTGTCATTGTCTCTAAACTGTCTTTGGCCCCCCGTTGGATTTTTTCCAATTTTCCAAATATGACATAAGTTTTTTTATGCCAAAAGGATAAAATATCCCTGGTTATTCTAACTATGGTGAAACATCAATGCTTAAAAATATATGTCCCCCTTGAGATTTTGTATTAAAAAATTTCCAAATTCAGAATTAAAAAAATTTTACCATTTCACAAACCCGCATGTCTGAGGCCAAAACACATAGCTGGGTTTGGCCGGAAGAACATGAAGATGGTTTGGCAGCACGCCTCCCCATTCATTCTTGGGATAATTTATTGGTTGGAAGAAATGAATGGGGGAGAACAACACAAGTGCAGCCAAATCCCCCCGGTTTTTTGGGGTCAGTTGGAGTGAGCCATGAGGGCCCAGATTGAAGTTATTGGATCCAAAAAACCTTTTAAAGAGGTGCTTTCATCGGCCATTTAAAGGGACATACTTTATATCCAGCTTCAGGTTAAACTTTTGTTCGGGGTTTTTGGGCTTTTTCTACAGCTTGTTTCCCACTTCCTTTTTGGCTGTGGGGGGGGTTCTACCTTCAGCCTCCAACTTTCTGTTCGGTGTGGGTGGTTCTACAGTTCAGGCCCCCACTTCCTGTTCAGGCTGTGGGTGGTTTACGCTTCAGGTCCCACTTCCTGTTCAGCTGGGGGGGTTCTACAGTTCGGGCCCCCCTTTCTGTTCAGGCTGCGGGTGGTTCTACAGCCGGGCTCCCACTTCCTTTAGGCTCGGGCGGTTCATATTTTAGGCTCCCCTTCCTGTTCAGGCTGTAGGCGGTTCACGTTCAGGTCCACTTCCTGTTCACTGTGGGGGTTTCTACTTTCAGGCCCCCATTTTCTGTTCGGCTGTGGGGGTTTACGCATCACTGACTTTCAGCTCTCCACTTTAGATGAGTCTTTTAAAGGGGCCAGTAATAATGGAAAAGTTTAAATAGCGGAATAAGGTACGGCGCAAAATGTTTGTCAGTAAGGAGGATAAACCTGCTTCTGTGCTGTTTTAAAAAAGACATACAGGAAAGGACTCACTATTTGCCCACTGCAGAGCAGTAGAGATGGTTAGTAACCTGGAAACCTTGTTACATAAACAGGAAAAAGAACTTTTTAAAACTCAAAAGGGAAAGAAAAATTAAAAACGCAATGAAATTTGGGTAAAATTTTTACTCCCTTTTCCCATAGTTTAAAGAAATCCAAGGGTGAGAAGACCCCTTTAAGTACCAAATTCAGACTTTTCTTCGACCAAAAAGAGGGGGGAAAGAAAGCCATGCACTTTCAATCTCTTTTGGGAAAACCGGTGGTAGTGGCCTTTTCTTTGGTTGGGGGTTTTGAAGAGCCTTATTTGGAAATAGGTGTAGGTCATAAAGGTGGGATCTGCATCTATCTGTACTGTGGATATGTCATAACTGTTTAAGGGAAGGATACCCTTTAATCCAAATGAATATTTGGAAACTACAAGATCTACAAAACAAATAGTACTTGACTCATTGGTTCATGTGGCCTACCACTTAACTGGAATTGATTCTTGGGGGGCCCACCAGGGGTTTGGTTCTTGGGCCCACAGTGGATTTCATTCTTGGACCCCACAAGTGGTTTAAAATTCTTGAGCCCCACCAAGGGTTGATTTTTTGGGGAAAACCATAATAGAATTGGTTCTTAGGGCAACCCAGTGGATTCATTTTAGGGCCTACAGTGGACTTCATTCTTGGGGCCCCCCACCAGTGGATTTTGTTTTTGGGGCCACAAGTGGAATTGATTTTGGGGCCCCACAAGTAGAATTGATTTTTTAGGCCCCCCAAGGGGTTGATTAGGGGCCCCCACAGTTGAGTTGATTTTTGGGGGCTCCCCAAATAGATTTGATTCTTGGGCCCCACCAGTGGTAAATTTTTTTGTGCCCACCAACAAAGTAGGGCCCCATTTAATCAAATGTACATGATGCATTTTTACTTTTTTCTTTGCCATTTGCTTTCTGCCTCTCTGTTTGAAAAGCAACCCCGGGTTTGCTAGGGTGAAAATTCCAGGGGGCCCCTGGGTGGGTTTCCTGTATTCCCGTAATCCAGTCCAAACCTAGGTAATCCTTTGTTACTATAGAAAAACCCACTCAAAAGAATTGAAAAAATGTTGGCTGTTTTCTTCCAAATCAGTACCCAACTTGGGTGGGTTTTTTTTGGTTTTGCTTTTAAGTCTCTTTTTAATTAAAAGGGAAAAACCCAAAGGGGAATTTCAAAACAAACCCCATAACCATTGGCCGAATGATAACTTGTGGGCCTGGGTTCCAAATGCAAAATTTAAATTTGGGGGGCCCCCCCGCTATCAGTATAATTTACAATACGGTTCCTTTTAAGGGGGCTGTACCTTTCCCCCGCAATACTCCCCCCCTGAAGGTGGCATTTTTTTTTGTAAAAAAATCCATGTTTTCCGACCCCCAAACAGTAACCATTTAGGTCTTCTCAATTGAACAAAATGAAACCATTAATTCCATGTTTACCACAAAAAAAAATTCTTTTAATTTGCTATGGTTTTTAGGGAAAACAAGAATTTCCATGCTCAGGATGATATAGAGGGCCTTCGTTTGGGACTACTTTTCCCGCACTTCTTCGAAAATTTATTTTTTTTCCTACTTCATTCAATATTTAGAATTGACCTCTTTGTTTGTTTTAGTCAAATTGTGAATTGTATTATTAATCCAAAATTTAATCGGGCCCATAAATGTTTCAGGTTAATAAAGCAAATTATTTCTTTTTCGCTCCCAAAAAAAGTGGAGTCTTTTTTTTATAGTGTTGGGAAATTTGGGGCCATGCTTCTGTGAAACATGAAGATTACGCCAAATGTAGGAGGGAAAATTTGTAAGGGAAAAGTTTTAAACTGCTGTAAAAGGGAAACCCCTCTTCTACAAACAGCTATAACTTTTACTTTAAGAGCAAATGGTGGCATTTCGGGCCCCGTCGGGGCCAAAAAGCAACTCAACAAAAACCCCCAGAGGTTGTAATAATTTCGTATCTGTGAAAAGAGTTTAACCTTTTTTCCCCCTGTAAGTTTTGTGCATTTGTAGATACCCCTTAAAATCGGGGAGTTTCTAGAATTTGACCTATATGATCACCTTCCCTTAAAATTGGACATTCTGTAAATTTAGAAAAAAATTTTGTTTTTTTCCTGATCGTACCAGTTGTCCCCCTGATTTGGCCCCAAAAAAGGGGGGTCAACGACTTTTAAATATTTCAATTATAAAATATTTTCGGGGTCATGTTTAAAGGTTTATGCAGTTCAAATTTTATCTATTGAAATATTTTGAAAATTTTTTTTTTCCACTTTTTTTTTGGGTACTATCTTGTCCCCTTAGCCATGGCACTGGGGGAAAAACCCTCAAGGATCCGGGGGCATGACAGACCTGTGGTTGTTTTTCGGGAAAAAGGCAGAGAAACATGAGGTAAAGCGTAAGAAGGTGTGCATCATGTACAGTAGATGTAGGGTGGGAACCAAGAATCAACACCCTGGGACCCCAAAAGTCAAAATTCAATGGTGGCCGCCAAAAAATTTTAAAAAATTCAATGGTGGGGTTCAAGAGCCCAAAAGGACTGGTGGGTGGAAAAAAACTTTAGTGGTGGCCCCGATTTTTCTTTTCTTTTGGGTTTGGGTCAAGAATCAAAATACTGATGGACCCCAAAAAATCAAAAGCAGTGGTGGACCCCATGAACAACCCCTACTGGTTGTCTGCCGGGAAACAACCCCCCCTGGTTGGCCCCAAGAATCGCTCCCCTGGTGGGCCCCCAAAATTTAAATTTATTGGTGAACCTAAGAAACAACTAAACTGGGGACTCCAAAAATCAACTTTATTGGTGGGCCCAATAACCAATTTTCCACTGGTGGGTCCCAAGAAACAAAATCCCCTGCTGGGCCCCAAGAGTCTCTCCCCTGGGGGCTCCAAAAAGGGCATCTCACTGGTGGGCCAAGGGGCCCCCAGCCTGCATTGTTTTTATAGCAAAATAATACTGGTTCCCTCATAAAAATGTCCATATTTTAGGGAGGGGTGACAGTATGTGCCTTTTTTTACCACAGCGCAATTTGGGCACCTTTGTAGTAGAACTAATTAGATCCCAGTAGCCCCCTAAATTGTCACACCTAAATAAAGACAAAATGTTTTTAAGTCTTGGCACATGTTTTTAAAAAAAGTTTCAATTGTTTAGTGAAATGGGGTTGGAGGTGCAGTGACATCCGTCTGTCCAGGGGCCCCATTTCACAGTGGGTTGCAGAGGTGCAGTGAATTGTTGCTCCTGGGGCCCCCAAAACATAGGGTTTTTCAGGGTTTTCGTGACATCTGTCTGCTGGGCCCTATACACGTAGGGTTAAAAGAGGGTTCAGTGACATTCCCTTTTACGGGGGCCCCTACACAGTGGGTTAGCAAGGCTGACATCCTCTGTTTTGAGGCCCCTACACAGTAGGGTCATCAGATTGCAGTGAATCCGTCTCTCCAGGGCCCCATACACAGTAGGGTTAAAGAGGTGCAGGACTTCGTCTGCTCCGGGCCCCTACACAGTAGGGTTGCAGAGGTGCAGTGAATACGTCTGGCCCCGGGGGGCCCCTTCCCGTAGGATTTGCAGAGGAGCAGTGAACCTCCCCTCTGTTCCCAGGCCCCCCTCACATAGGGGCATCAAATTGCAGTGAAAAACCCCCTGCCTGGGGCCCCATACCAGTAGGGTTAGGAGTTGAGTGACATAGTCTGCTCCGGGGCCCCCTTAAAACAGTAGGGTTTGCAGAGGTGCTTGAATCCCTCTGCTCGGGGCCCCCATACACAGTAGGATTTTCAGAGGTGCAGTGACATCCCCTCTGCTCTGGGTCCCATACACAGTGTGTTAGCAAGGTGCAGTGAAAATCCGTTGCTCCGAGGCCCCACATCGTAGGTTTTTTTGCAGAGGTGCAGTGACGTCCGTTACTCCCGGGCCCCCTACCGTGGGGTTAGCAGAGGTGCGTCATCCTTCCCGGGCCCCCGGCAGTGGGTTAGCAGAGGTGCGTGACATCGTCTGTTCCGGGGGTTCATAACAGTAGGGTTTGCAGAGGTGCGTGACGTCCGTCTGCTCCGGGCACCTAACGTGGGGTTTGAAGAGGTGCGTGACCCCGGGTGCTCCAGGGTCCATAACGTAGGGTTAGCAGAGGTGCAGTAATCCGTTGCTCCAGGGCCCAACACATAGGGTTAGCAGAGGTGCAGTGGTCCATCTGTTCCGGGGCTTCTAACCCGTGGGGTTAGCAGAGGTTGACTGACCCATCCGTTTTCCGGTGCTCAATTCACTGTGGGTTCACTAAAAAGTTTGTTAGACACATGTCTTCTGCCCCATGTAGTATGCATCTGCCTTCCGTGCTAATGAAAAAAAATAAGGTTGTGTCCATTCAGAGCTTTGGGCTTGCTTTGGGATCTTTGTTTTTTTGCTGAGGGTTTTTTCTCAATTGATAGGCTTAAAATTTTTAAATTATGGTTTTAAAGGACTGGTAATTTTGCATTGGTAAACAACAGAAAAATTAAAAGGTTTGTGCTGTAAACATACAGATAATAAATTTAATCCCTAGTGTCTAATTTTGCATTCTGAAGACGCTGCTTATGCATCTATTGAGCAAGGCAGCTTGGCAATGGATATAATCACTGGTATTATGGTTGAAATGGGGGTGTTAAATTCTTAATTGTTAACCTTTTTTTTTTTTCCCAACCAGAAAATTCCGCCACGGCACGCAAAAAAAACATGACATAATAATATGGTAAAAAGAGGCGTAATCTGGTGGCGCTTAGATAAACCTTCTATCCCAGCAAGGAAAAGTTAAGGAATAACAGGAGAAGCAGATGAGACAGCCACATGTTTGGCGTCTCCAAGGGAAAAAACAAACACGAATAGAGAAGCAATCACTAAATAGCAGGCGCCAAGATTTCTCTCCTACAATGGAACAGCATCAGGAGCCGGGGCGTGTTCTTGGCAATCCAATTTCTAAAAAATTGATTGTAATATACGATGTCTGCATTTCATTGTACGTGATGTAGCAGCTTCAAGTACCTCTGATCATCAGCATTTTGCTGATAATAGCATATCTCCATCTGCTCCTGAAATTAATTAACCCTTCCCTGCTTCCATGGCCCAGCATCTCCTTGCAAGTCATTTCCAGCCAAACTGCAAATTGGGCAAAAAAGAAGAGTAAAAGAAAAAAAAAACACAAATACTATAAAATGTCACAAGTTTAAAATAAAACCTGCATTTTACCGTCCTGCAAAGATACAATTGTGTATGAAATCCATTCATATAAGTATGTACAGAAACCGAAATATTTTACACTTTTTTACATTTATTTATGTATCTATATCTCTCACGATTGTTTGTATGTATCTGTATATATTGGGGCATGTATATTGTGAGTTGTGTCTGTATATATGTGTGGTATCTGTATATATGTGTGCATGTATATATGTGTGTATCTGTATATATGTGTGCATGTATATATGTGTGCATGTATATATGTGCGTGCATCTGTATATATGTGTGTATGTATATATGTGCGTGTATCTGTATATATGTGTGTATGCATGTATGTGTGTGTATCTGTATATATGTGTGCATGTATATATGTGTGTATCTGTATATATATATGTGTATCTGTATATATATGAGTGTGTTTGCATGTATATATCTGAGTGTTTTTGTATATATGTCAGTATATACTTATTGGGCAGTAAGTGTTTAGCAAATTTGTACAGAACAGAAATATTTACACTTTGTACATTTATTTATGTATCTGTATCTCTCTTGATGTTTGTATGTCTGTGTCTATATGTGTGTATCTGTATATATGTGTGTATCTGTATATATGTGTGTATCTGTATACATGTGTGCATGTATATATGTGTGTATCTGTATATATGTGTGCATACATATGTGTGTATATGTATATGTGTGTATCTGTATATATGTGTGCATACATATGTGTGTATCTGTATATATGTGTGTGCATCTGTATATATGTGTGCATGTATATATGTGCATGCATCTGCATATATGTGTGTATGCATGTATGTGTGTATCTGTATATAGTGTGCAATGTATAGTGTGTGTGTGTGGTATATAAAATATATATTATATATATATATATATTATATATACACACACAACACAAATACACACATACATACACATACAGAGAAAATGCAAAAAATTATATATATATATATATAAATTATATATATATATATACACACACAAATATACACACATACATACACATACAGAAAACATGCAAACATTTAAAATATTTTATATATAAAATAATATATATATACTGTTTTTGTGTAGCTATATATTTGTTTTCTGTGTATAAACAAATCTGTACAACAGAATTTAAAATATTTACAATATGTTTTATTCATCTATCTAGATGTTTGCATGTATGTATTTATATGTATGTATGTATTTTATATGTTTGTACATGTATATATGTACTGTATATATATGTGTGTACTGTATATATGTTTATCATGTGTTAAAGCAAAAACTGAACAGAATGAATGTAAATATTTGCCATATCTTTATTCATCTATCTAGATGTTTGCATGTATGATTATATATGTGTGTAATGTTATTGTGTGTATGTATATATTTATATATTTGTGTATATATATATGTGTGTGTGTGTGTATATGTGTGCATAGTTATAATTGTGCAGTGAATTGTATAGTACTTTGTAGCTGATAGTTTTGTGAGTGGTGACATCTACTGGGAAACCATTAAACTGACCCCCCATTATAACCTAGAGAAATGGACATCTGCAAAGACCCCCAGTACAATAAGCTATGAAGCTTTGGCTCTGGCACAATAGCGCCTGTTAATGTGGATTTGGTACTTTTTATTGCTTTTTTTGTGCCACGTTTGAATATTATCCTCTTAAGAAGCCTGGAGTGATGGCAGCGCTGACAAATGGGCTATTATTAGTGCCCTCAGGCAGTGATAAAAAGCAGAATTTATTGTAATATGCAAACTACTGAGACATTATTAGAAAACGACAGTGCACAGATAGCACCTGTAAGCGTTTGGGCGGATCTGTCTGGAAAGATGCGGTCCGCAGCGCTGCACGTCCAAGACTTATTACAACCTGCACTTAAGTATGTAAATTACAAGACTGTATAGACCCAGTCTCCAGGGACAACAGGGAGGGGTAATGTAGATTGATGGGATAATTCACAATAAAAAACCTTTAACTACTATACAATATGAAAATAGTGGGGGAGAAGATAGTTTTGTGGTTGCCAAGATATGCTGTAGTTACATAGCTTCATTCTACATAGACGGGTCTATTGAGTCTAACCTCTCCAGATCAGTCATACATCATTTATTACTGGTTTTATTATAACCCTCAGAGCTATTTGTTATCAGAGAAGCATTTAGCCTCCCTTTAAATAGTAACATAGTATACGCCATTTCTACCTCATGGGAAAGTGCATTACATAGTTTCACTACTATAACTGTAAAGAACCCTTTCCTATTTTGATATTGTAAATCACCTTATAAAACTCTGATAGGTGTAGATCCCACCTTTGTGATCTACACCTATCCAGAAATGAGCCCCCAAAAGTCTCCACTATAGAGCAAAAGAACCAATACCCCTTGCCCAAGACGCTTCATTCTGTTATATGGGAGTTTTCAGTACAGGTGAGCGGTGACTGTATTGGGAACTCCCATAGAAAAGAAGGGAGAATACTGTTATGGAGACTTTTGGAGGCTCATTCTCATGATAGTTGTGAGTCCCAGAGACGGGTCCGCTCCACAGCTTCAGGCCCCCACTTCCTGTTCAGGCTGTTTGCGGTTCTACAGCTTCAGGCTTCCTTTTCCTGTTGAGGCTGTGGGAGGTTCTACAGCTTCAGGCTCCTACTTCCTGTTCAGGCTGTGGGCCCTTCTTCAGTTTCAGGCTCACACTTCATGTTCAGGCTTTGGGTGGTTCTACAGCTTCAGGCTCCTACTTCCTGTTGACGCTTTGGGTGGCTCTACAGTTTCAGGCTCCTACTTCCTGTTCACGCTTTGGGTGGCTCTACAGCTTCAGGTTCCTACTTCCTGTTTAGGCTTTGGGTAGTTCTACAGCTTAATGCTCCTACTTCTTGTTCAGGCTGTGAGCAGTTCTACAGCTTCAGGCTTCCACTTGCTGTTCAGGCTGTGGACAGCTCTACAGCTTCAGGCTTCCGCTTCCTGTGCAGGCTATAGGAGGTTCTATAGCAGTGACTAATGTTTCAGTTCTGCTATTCCTAGCTGAGCCTGTTAGAGAGACATTGGTGTTGGAGGGTCTAAACAACAAGAAACAAAGGCTAGGAGCTCTAAAGGGTTTAATTATGTCAGTAACAAAGATAAACAAGCTACTTTGCTGCTGATAAGTCACAGCAGGGAGTGATATCACCATCCTGAACAATACTAGAGCAGATAGAAGTGGTCGATAACCTAAGGAAGTTTGTGTAAACAAGCTGGAGAAAATAACTGCTCCTAGCTCCGAAAGGAAGCAAAATCAGAAAAGCAATGTATTCGGCAATAGTCTTTACTTATCTTTTGCTTACATGTTTAACGCTAATCAATATGGAGAGAGCGCCCCTTTGAAATACAAAAGATGTATAAAAAGGTTACATTCATTTTAATTAGATAATATCTTGGCACAAAATAGAAAACTTTGACCCTGATCTGCACCTGTACATAAGAATAGGTCGATGGTTAGTCTTCCTGATATACTATTACATCAAGGTGATTGAGTGGGCACTGCTATTGTGCCCATGTAATCCCCTGTGGCACACCAGCTATAGCTGCCAGGATCTGAGGTCTCAGCAGTTTGCCCCTTCATTGCTGCAGATCAATCTATTGTATGAAGAGGGAATCCTGCCTGAACCAGTAATGGCTGGCTGACCGCTATGGCAGTCTCGGACCTGGCAAAGGTTGTGTCACATTTGGTGTAATATTTTGTCATAGTTGTATCCATTTGCAGAAAAGCTGTGTCACTCTTAAAGGGGTTGTCTCACTACATTGATTCATCTCACCTCAGTCCTGTTTTCTTGGTTTCACTTAGAATTCAGGGACGTGTTTAGGTTATCAGGTGCAGTAGAGTCAGTCTTAGCTATAGTAACCAGTCCTGCCAGGAGAGATCAAACCGGTCTGTAGCTATAGCAACCAGTGCTGGCAGCCTATCAGGAGAGATTGAACAGGTCTGTAGCTATAGCAACCAGTGCTGGCAGCGTATCAGGAGAGAACAAACAGGTCTCTTAGCTTGGCGAACCAGTGCTGGCAGCCTATCAGGTAGATAACAGGTCTGTAGCTATAGCGACCAGTGCTTGCCAGCCTATCTGAGAGAGGAACAGGTCTGTAGCTATAGCAACCAGTCTGGCAGCCTTTCCTTAGAGATCGAAAAAGGTCTGTACTAACAACCAGTGCTGGCCCGCCATCGGAGAGATCGAACAGGGCTGAGCTATGCAACCAGTGCGGCAGCCTATCGGGAGAGATTGAACAGGTTGTGCTATAGCAACCATGCCGGGAGCCATCGGGAGAGTTGAAAAGGGTTTTGCTATAGCAACCCCTGCTGGGACC
>JAODAL010070007.1:0-16108 GCA_025379985.1 Phyllomedusa bahiana
TTTTTAAACACAATGGGTTTAAAGGGTCAATAAGAAAATTGCGTTTTTTTGGGTTTTTCCTTTTCCCCTGCCCAGCCATAACTTTTTTTTTTTGTCGTGCACGGACGTTATGGGAATGGTTTTTGGGGGATGAGTTGACTTTTTACTATTAAATTATGGGGTTGAAATATGACGTTTGATCACTTTTTTTTAAAGTGGGGTATAAATGACATGCTATTTTTTAACTCCGAAAGGTCGTTTATAAAATTACAACGAAAACCCAATTTGAAAATTTTTTTTTATAGGTTTTACTGCTTTTACACAATAAAAACTTTTTAAAATTAAAAAAGGAAAACCTTTTTCCCTTTCCCCATAGGCTGAAGCCTTTAACTTTTTTTTTTTTTTGGTGTACGGAGCTGTTTTGGGGGTCTTGTTTGCGGGATGAGTTGACGTTTTTTTTGGTATCATTTTTTGGGGGACAAAACTTTTTGATCGGGTTTGTAAACCCTTTTTTAGGGAAAGGGAAAGGGGTTTGAAAAAAATACGGGCAATCTTTAAATTTTTTTTAAATTTTTTAATTTTTTAACAGCGCCCCATCGCGCATTTATCCGAGACAATTTAAATTTACTCTTTGGGTTCGATATGATTAGGGGCGATCCCCAAAATTTAAAATTTTATTTTTTTTTAATTTTGAAGCATTTTAAAAAAAAAAAAAAGTTTTTTAATGGGGAAAAAACAAAATTTAGAAACCGCTGTCTTCTAAAAGAGCCAAAAACTTTTTTATTTTTCCCTTAATACAAAAGCTTTTAAGGACATTTTTTTGCGGGATGAATAGACTTTTTAATTGGTACAATTTTTGGAGTTTATTAGTTTTAAACCGCTTTTTTTCCTTTTTAAAATGTCCTGGGGGAGGGGATAAACAAAAAACCAATTCGTGACTGTTTTTTAATTTCCTTTTTTACGGTGTTCATCGTGCGGGTTAAATAATGTGACAGTTTTTATAGGCAGTCATACCAAATATGGGTCCCTTTATTTATTTTTTATTTTTTTTGGGGCAAATTGGGCTTTTTAAAAAAAGGGGAAAAAGGGCGGTTTTACGTGTTTTTTTTTTTTAATTTTTTTTTGGGTTTGTGTTTTAAATTTTTTTCACTTTTAACATTTATTTTACTTTTTTACACTTTTTTTTTAAATTTTTCCCTTTTAAAAGCAATCATCCGGGTTTGCTGTTAGAAGGGAGGGGCCCTAACCAGTACAGTACTGTGTATGGCGCCCATACAACAAACCCGTCAAACCCTGCCCACAAAGGCCCTTTTGGGCAAAGGTGACATCCAGATACCCCGGGGAAATGCCCTTAAATTTCCCGGGGGCCCTCGACAGGGGATGGTGCGCACTACAGTCGGCAGGCCAACGGGGTCAGGCAAGGGAGGAACCTTTACCCCTCCTTTCCTTTCGGCCCTTTATTATCGCAACCAAGACAGGTTGCGGGAATGAAGCGTTAATACTCCAGCCGCGGAAAGATACGGCCCCGGGAGCAGTTAAAATACCCGCTGGTCCCATTTTCGCATCCCTGCCGGGTCGCCCGCAAGCCCCGCGTTCGCCAGGGAAAGTATGCATACGTCCATTTGCGGGAAGTCCATTCCCGCTAGGGCGTAGAATACGTCCCCATGTCGGAAGGGGGGTTTAAATAAATGCTAAAAGCAGTGAAATAAAACACCCGTTCAGAAAGGGGATTTTAAGAAAAAGTATACATTAAGGGAAAAGTGGGACTTTCTAACCCGGGGCCCTATTAACAGCTCATTTCGGGCCCCAGGCACTGAGGTTGGGAAAAACCCCCCAAAGCCTTTGCCCCCCCTCCCCATGATTCAGACCCAAACCCTGCTTTACAGTGAAGGGGGGTTTTGTTCAGGCCCAAGACCACAGGGGGTTTTGAAACCAACAGGGGGGATAAAGGACATTTAAGTATATTTGTTTTCATTTTAATTGTATTCATTAAAATGTGATTTTAAATTTATTTCCCATTTTTTGTTCATTTTAAAGCTGGGCAAAACCCCTTCTTTTTTTGGGAAAACCCTTATTTGCCTTTCTTTCCCAAGACTATTTCCCTGCCCCCGGGCATACTTCATCCACATGGGTTTTAAATTTTTTTAACTTGGTTTTGGGGGTAAGCTACATTTTTTGTTTTTTGTAAAAATAAATTTATAACTTTTCCCAAACCACAAAGGGTCTCCTTTTTTGTAAAATTGTACACGTATCAAGCACTACATTTTCAAAAAAACAGAGGGGGGACATGGGATAAAGATCGGCACATTTGAAAAGCGCCTAATTTTTTACAGGTTTTTCCGTGAAAACTGCGCCGATTAAAGGGCGGGTTTTGAAGGGGAAATCATACAAAAGTGGTGAAAAACCTTTTGACGCCCTTTCCCACAGACAGACCAAATTTAAATTTTGGCCGGGCCCGTCCGAGCTTTAATGCGCCCCTTTTCTTTGCCGACCCGCATTCATACATGCGTCGGGGGTTTCAAATTTTGGGGCGTCCCAAAGGGGCAAAACGTCAGCTTTAGACTAAACAGTTTTCAAAATTTGGCCCCTTTTGGGAAACGGGAAATCTCTGACCACCATCTTTTCTCAAAAAATTTTGTGAATACTTTTCAACACAAACTGAGGTTTCTATGCAGCAAGGCCAAAACCCGGGAAAGGATTAAAAGGGTGAAGGCATTTTAGTCTTGTCTAAACCCAAAAAACAGCAAACCCCCCCCCTAAAAGTTTGCTGTTTTTTTGGTAGACAATTTCAAAGAAATAACACTTTAGTTTGTAATACTTAAAACACAACCGGGTGGTTTATTGGGCCTTTAAGCAATGAAAAACCCTCTCTAAAAGAAATTTTGGGGGACATGTATGAATCTGTCCTTACAACCAGTTTTTAAAAAAACTTTAAAGGACAAATTATAAATGAAAACCCTGTTTTTTTCTCACTCAAAACATACAGGGCCATTTTAAAAGCCAATACCACAAAATCTGGGCCCGCACCACCTTTTTCCCCCGGTTTAATTTTGGGGGCCCTCAAAGGGGGGAAACCAACCCAAATTTACCCCCACCTTTTTCCCTGGCTGTTTTTTCTGGGGAGGGCCCTAAAATACAGGCAGTGTAGGCCAAAACCACAATTTTGGCTCAGGGACCACCTTTACCCTGGTCGGGGGTTTTTTCTCCGGTTTTACAAAACAGGGCATGTAGAGCCAATAAACCCCAAAATCTGGGGTCAGGCACCACCTTTTTCCCCTTTTGGTGGGTTTTTCTGCAGGTCAAACATACAGGGCAGTATAGAACCAATACCAACACAAGTCTTGGCTCAGGCACCACCTTTAACTCCTGGTCCTGGCTTTCGTTCTGCAGTCATACATACAGGGCAGTGTTAGAGGCCAATACCACAAGTCTGGCGTCAGGCACCACCGCTTTACCCTGGTCTTGCTGTTCTTCTGCAGGTACATGACATACAGGCCTAGTGTAGAGCCAATACCACAAGTCTGGCCAGGCACCACCATTACCCTGGTCCCTGTCTGTTCTTCTGGCAGATCATGACATACAGGGCGCAGTGTAGTTCAAATACCACAATATGGACTCATGCACCACCTTTACCCTGGTCTGCTTGTTTCATGCTTCAGGTCAATACATACCGGGCAGTGTAGAGCCAATACACAAGTCTGGGTCTCAGGCACCACCTTTACCCTGTCTGGCAGTCTTCTGCAGGTCATAACAAACAGGCATATAGTTGCCAATACCACAATCTGGCTACAGGCACCACCTTTACCCTGGTCTGGCTGTTCTTTCGAGGTCATACATACAGGCGCATTGTAGTGCCCAATACCACAAGTCTTGGTGGGGCTCAGAGCACCACCTTATTCCATGGTCTGGCAGTTCTTCCTGCAGGTCACACCTATAGGGCAGTATAGAGCCAATACCACAAGGGTGCTTGGCTCAGGCACCACGCTTTACCCCTGGGTCTGGCTGTTCTTCTGCAGGTCATGCATACAGGGCAACGTGTAGGAGCCATACCGACAAGTCTGGCTCAGGCACCACCTTTACCCTGGTCAGTCATTCCACCTTGCAGGTCCACACATACAGGGCAGAATATGAAACGCAATACACAAGAGTCTTGGGCTCAGGCACCACCTTTACCCTGTTCTGGTTTTGTTCTTCTGACAGTCATAAATACCATCGCATTTAGAGCCAATACCACAAGTCTGGCTCACAGCACCACCGTTTACCCTTGTCGTGGCTGTATCTTCGTGTCAGGTCAAACCAATACCAGGGCAGTGTAAGAGCCAATACCACAATTATCTGGCTCCAGGCAGCCACCTTTACCCTGGTCTGGTCAGTTTCCTATCTGCAGGTTTCTACATACAGTGCAGTGTGAGAGCCAATACGAAAAGTACTTGCTCAGGCCACCAACCTTTACCCTGGTCTGGCGTCTTCTGCCCAAGGGTCATACATACAGGCAGTATAGAGCCAATACGACAAGTCTGGGCTCAGGGCACCCCTTTTACCCTGGCTGGGTTTCCTTCTGCAAGGTCCATACAAACAGGTCAGTTTAATCCAATAGCCACAAGTCTGAGCCTCAGGCGCCCACCTTTACCCTGGTCTGGTTGTTCTTCTGCAGTTCAAACATGCAGGTCAGTGTATAAGCCGAAATACCATCAAGTCTGGCTCAGGCCCACCTTTACCCTGGTCTGGTCTGTTCATTCTGCAGGTCATACTACAGGGAAGTATAGAGCCGAATACCACAAGTCTGGCTCAGGCACCACCTTTTTCCGAGCTGGTCTGGCTGTTCTTCTGCAAGGTCATACATACAGGGCTTATAGAGCCAATACACGAAGTCTGTCGTCAGTGCAACCACCTTTACCCTGGTCTGGCTTTACTACTGCATGTCATACAATATCAGGGCAGTATAGAGCCAATACGACAAGTCTGCTCAGGCACCACCTTTACCCTTGTGCTTGCTGTTCTTCTGCGATGTCATATAAACAGGGCAGTGTAGAGCCCAATACCCAAGTCTTGGCCAGGCACCACCTTTACCCTAGTTCTGTGCGAGTTATCTTCATGCAGTCATACATACAGGGCATGTTAGATGAGCCAAATCCACAATCTGGCTCAGGCACCAACTTACCCTGGTCAGGCTGTTTCTCGCAGGTCATACATACAGGCGCAGTGTAGTGCAAATACCACAAGTTCAGTTCAGACAACCACCTTTACCCTGTGTCTGGCTGTTCATTCGCAGGTACATACAAAGGGGCATGTAATAGACCAATACCACAAGTCTGGCTCAGGCACCACCTTTTACCCTTGTCATGGTGCTGGTATCTTCTGTAGGTGCATACATACTGGCAGTATAGAGCCAAATACCCATGTCTGGCACAGTCACCACCTTTAACCCTGGTCATTTTTTGGGTGGCTGTTCTTCTGCAGGCCGTGCCTACAGGGCAGTGTAGAAGCCAATACATACAATGTCCTGGCTCAGGCACCACCTTACCCCTTGTCTGCAGTTCTCTGCAGATCATACTACAGGCAGTGTAGAAGCCAATATGACAATCTGCTCTGCACCACCTTTACCCTGTCTGGCATGTTCTCCTGCAGGTTAAATACATACAGGCTGTATAGGAGCCAATAACCACAAGTCCGGCACAGGCACCACCTTTTACCCTGGTCTTGGCTTTCTTTCTGCCGGTCATAACATAGCAGGGCAGTGTAGAGCCAAGACCACATAGTCTGGCTCAGGCATCCACCAGTTAACCCTGGGACTGTTGTTCTTCTGCAGGTCCATATAATACATGCGCAGTGATAGAGCAATACCACAAGTCTGGCTCAGGCACCACCTTACCCTGGTCCCAGGCAGTTCTCAGCATGTCACACATAACAAGGGCAAGTAATAAGAACCAATACCGACATGTCTGGGCTTAGGCATACCACCTTTACCGCTGGTTCTGTGTCATGTTCTTCTGCATGTCCATAACTTACAGGGCATTGGTAGAGCCAATACCACATAGTTCGGCACAGGCAACGCACCATTTACCCTGGTCTGCCATTTTTCTACTGAGCAGGTCATACATACAGTGGCAGATGGTCGAGCCAATACCACAGGTCAGTCCTCAGGCACCACCTTTACCCTGCTTCTAGGCTGTTTTCATTCTGCAGTCATACAGTACAGGCAGTATAGAGCCAATCCCACAAGTCTGGCTCAGTCACCACCTTTAACACCTCTGGTCCTGGCTTCTCTTCTACAGGTCAGTACATACAGGCAAGTATAGAGCCATACCACTAATCTGGCCTCACGGCACCACTTTTCCCTGGGTCTGTGCCATGTTCTCCTTCAGGACATACATTACGAGGCACAGTGAGTATGGCCAATACCACAAGTCCCTGGCCTCATGTCCGCACCACCTTTACCCTGTGTCTGCAGTTCTTCTGCAGGTCTATACTAAGGGCATATGTAGAGCCAAAAACCACAATCGATGGTCTCAGTGCACCATCTTTATCCTGGTCTGCCTGTACAAACTGTTTTTTGCCAAAGAGTTTGTTGCTTCAAAGAATCAGTAAATGTCACTAAATGTAGTGAATTGGTGTGATGCCCCCAGAACGCCCCTAATCTTTTGCGCATTAAAATGTGTTTTACCGGCACTTATCGCGCCAAAGTTTGGAGTGTGACTGTTCATACATCTATAGAACAGGTCTACTACAGCTTTTTTATGCTAGATATCTGGCACAGCCCCTGTGATCTTTACATGTCTCCCTTAGTGGTCCTCATTAGGTGTATAATCACATGCTATTATAGGTTGCAAGACAATTGCTATTACTTTTCTATTTATCTGAATAAGGCTCATAAGGCTCAGATGAATGGAACCAATTTTACAGTGTCAATAATGTCTTCAATAAATTTACTGCATTTGAATATATTCTTTCAATGTCAGCTTTGTTGAAAAGAGTCATATGAATGGCGGTATTCATGTAGATTTAGTTTAAGTAGCCTTATTACACTACTTGTTTGGCAGCACAGATGGCATTGCTAGTACTAACCTATCTCAATACTAGTATGAATAATTAATAGTACTTATAGACTATCACTAATGAAGAAGGATGACTACTAATTATGTTAAATAAGAACAAGCAGTAGTACAACAATAGTAAAAACTGATCATGCAGAAGAATGTGGCCCCAAATAACAGTCTAAGGGTATGTTCACACGGTATAATTTCGGCGCGCATTTCACGACTTATTTGCAGTCTAATACGAGCGAGATGCGCGCTGAAATTACGGTAATCCATAGTTCTTATAGAGAACTATGGATTACACCTCCTCTCCACGCTTGCCGCTCGTACAATACAATCGTAAGTATTGTACGCGCGGGGAGATAATTGACATGTCAATTACTTGCTGTAAATATGCGCCGCGAGTAATGACTGTCAATAGGGCTGCCGGCCCCCCAGCGCCGCGAGAGTACGCGCGTATTAGCACGACTTCCAGAACACACTCCGTAATTGCAGCCGTACAGTACGCGCCACAATTACGCCGTGTGAACATAGCCTAAGGGGGATATGTATAAAAACTGTCTTGGTCTAAGATGTTGTTGCCCATAGCAACCAATCGGAGTGTTCCTTTCATTTTTCCAGAGCATTATATGAAATGGAAGGGGCGCTCTGATTGGTTGCTATGGGCAACAAAGAAAGTCTTAGACCAAGACAGATTTCATACATGTGGCCCTTAATGTCTTATTTGAGAGAACTATTTCATTAGTATTACTGTATTATTGTCAGCATTACTGTGTCATGCTGTTACATATGGACGCTGAATAATATTATACTAATATTAGCTAACAACTCAATCAAAGATAGAAAGGATCCAGCGTGGTTGTTGAAAAAATCTTGAGTTGTCGTGCTTGGCTCTTTTGCCGGGAGCCTGGATCTCGGGCGATGGTGGATGAAACAAATCAGCTGAGGACATTTATGCAATCTCGCAACAACAAAAAAGAAAAAGAAGGTGAGCGATCCTTCACTTATTCTGCTATTGCTTTTACTTAATATTAGCTAAGTCAGCACTATTACATGAGCACTTTTCATGTAAACTATATGACTTGCATTTTTTCTACAGCAGTAAAAACTAAAAATGTAGTACTTATAATCATAACAATATATATAGTCATGTATAGTAGTTTTAGAAGTATGAAAAAATGCTGCAAAGTATGAATGCTTTCAAAAATAGAAGTGGTAATAGCTTATTTATTTCAATTAATAAAATTAAAATGAAATGAACAAAAGAAAAATCTAAATCCAATCAACATTTGGTGTGACCAGCCTTTGCCTCTGGAGTCCTGGAAGTGACGATGTGGCCCCCACAGATCCCTGATCTCACCATCATCTAGTCTGGGATTACATGAAAAGACAGATGGATTTGAGCAGCTACATCCACGGAAGATCTAGGCTGAGTTTTCAAAGATGTTTGGAACAACCTCCCTGCCAGGTTTCAACAAAACCTGTGTGCAAGTGGACCTAGAAGAACTGAGGCTCTGTTTAAGGCAAATATTGATTTGATTTCTCTCTTGTTCATTCATTTTGTATTTTGTTAATTGATAAAAACAAACTATTAAAGGCGTTGTCTCACCACACTGTTTCACAGAGCCCAAATCAGCTTTCATTCATACATACTGTCTCTTCATGCTGAGGCTGTTGGTGGTTTTATAACAGTGATTAATATATCAGCTCGGTTTTCAAAGGTCTTCTAATTACTCTGACATGAGAGCAAGAAATGTTAATCTAACGTCCAGAGAAGCTTCAGCGCTAAAGTAAACAAAAGTAATTTGTCTCGTTTGTTGTAAGATCAGATAACACTCGAACTCTCAAGCTTTGGCAGTTCTGTGTGATGACATCATTGCTGCTATCAGATAAGACAAACAGCAGGGGAGAGCAGGGCAGAGCAGGTCGGTAACCTAGAGAAACCAGAGAGCACTCAGAGCTGATAAAATCACTTTTATCTCCTCAACATAAAAAATAAACATAGCAATATATTTGGAAAACATCTTAATTTACTGTTCCTACATGTTGAAAGCTAATCTTTGTAGTGAGACAAACCATTTAAGGTCTGGATCACATTTGCGCCAGAGATTCAGAACATCTGTTGCAGAGGTGGAACCTTCATTATGCAACAAACAACAGCAGTGGGTTTCTGCCATGGTGTCCGTCATTTTACATGAAAAAGTAGCGCAGCATGCTGGGCTATTTTTTCCATAATTCTCAACGGAACTTGCAAAGTAAATCTGGACAATACCTGACATTTATATGCTTAAAAGTATTCTTACTTTGTAGCATTTTCTTACATATCTGCCTAAAACTTTTGAACAGTACTGTATAACACTAATAATAAGTACTTCTAGCATAGAAATGTAACTGATATTGGTCAATTACCGTTGGGAATAATTTCACTTAACTGGGCCCATAGCTACAACAGAGCGCTTTGCTTGATGCCCCTATGACAGTCTTATATGGTTCCTTTAGGTCAGACTTGTATATGCCCTTCATAGCTAGAGCAGATCTTATCTTATGCTTTCATACACAATCTTCCCTAGGTTACTGACCACCTCTCTCTGCTCTAGCAGCAGTGACCAGAGTAGTGATATCACTTCTTGCTGTTTGTTATCACATGAAGGGGCGTGCAATGGGCGCAGTGTGGGCGCGCTGTAGGCGTTCCGGGGCGGGATGCGGCGCACTCGAAAACTCCGAGGCATGTACGATCGCGAGTCGGCAAAGTGCGGCGCATTGCAGCGCTCGCCAGCCCCGACATGGCAGACCTGGTTGTTTTCTGGTCTAAATGATCTGGCGGAGGCGAAGTGAAGCGAGAACGGAACATGCGAGGAAACATAGAAGATCGCAACAGAAATCTCGGCGCTCAGCTCCGTGCGGCATGGAGTATGAATAGAAAAAATCGCCTTTTATAAAAGGCGGTAAAACATTCTCAGAAACAGAGCTCAAACCTCAAAAATAAAAAATAATTTTAAAAAAAATCACTTTCCAAAAATTTTAGAACGGCGCAATATAAGGAATTAGGATATTGGAAATTGCCGGGAAATACAGTAATTTCAAATTTTGAAAGCTATTCTCATGGTCGGCAGAAACCGGCCAATCAGAATAGGAGCACAGTGAACATTAAAACCAAAGGAGAATATTGCCCAATCAAAATCAAAGGCAGGACATTCAAAATACTGTAAAAATGTAAGAAAAGAGCTGATTGGTTGAGCAAGCGGGGGTTTGGCAATCCGGGCCAATCAGAATGGGAGCGACAGGGCCCCTTTAACCTTATGGAGAAGTTGAACCAATCAAAATCAAAGGCGGGACAGTTCAAAATACAGTAAAAATGCAGAAATTAGCTGATTGTTTGAGCTAGTGGGGGTTTGGCTATCCCGGCCAATCAGAGCGTGAGCTACTTCTCCCATTATAGTCTATGGAGAGATCGGCGCAATGCAATCTCGGCGCTCACGCCGTTGCGGCATAGAGTAAAGAATAAAAAATCATTTTTATTAAGTGTAAAACATTTTCAGATAAAAAAGCTGAAACATTCTCTAAAAAAAAAATTTAGTTAAATCCCTAACAACGCGTTTTGTCGCCGAGACCCCGGGGCTACACATAAGGAATTGCAATAGAGAGAATTGCCGGGAAATACAGTAATTCAAATTGTTTAAGCTCTTCTGATTGGTCGGCATAAACCAGCCAATCAGAATAGGAGCGAGTGGCCCATTTTTAACCTATGGAGGAGTATTGACCAATCAGATAGGAGCGACAGGGAAACCCATTATTAACCTATGGAGAAATTTTTGACCAATCATATTCAAAGGCGGACCAGTTCAAATATAGTAAAAAGGCAGAACAGAGCTGATTGGTTGAGCTAGCGGGGGCTTGGCTATCCCGGCCAATCAGAGCGCGAGCTACTTTCTCATAGAGTTCTATGAGGTTTGAGCTCTTTTTCTGAGAATGTTTATCGCCTTTATAAAGGCGATATTTTGATTCATACTCCGCACGGACATATTTAATGATTTCTCGATGTTTTCCAGCCTGTCTCGAATCGGAACAGATTCTGCGCCTAAGTCCCACACTGCGCCCCACACACAGGCGAGGCGCGGTGAACTTTTCACGGCATGTATGATCGCACTACCTCGGGCGGGAAAAATTTAGGGCAGTCCGCACTGCGCCCCAAATCCCGCACTGCGCCTCACACACTGGCGAGGCGCGGCGGACTTTTCATGGTATGTATGAGCGCGCCCCGTCGCCGACATAAATCAGGCGCAGCTTTCACTAAAAATCGGGCGAAACGGTGCGCTCCGACCCGGCGAGAATCATACATGTCGCCCCTTGTGTCCAATGTCAGTATCCACACAGCGTCTCTATTCGCCAAAACTCTCCTCCAATCCCCCCCCCCCCACTGGTTTCCTGACCTTCACAATAGCCATGACTCTAAAATGTTGTACATCACCTTGATGCATATCGCGAAAATGTTTTGAAATGCCTGATACACTGCGCAACCCAGAATGATTGATGTCATAAAGGTGCTCTCTAATCCTAATATTTAAACTACACGAAGTGCATCCAACATATTGCACAATGCATGCCTCGCACATAATAATATACACAACATATTTACTATGACAATTCAAAGAGGTAGATATGTCATATTTCTTATGTGTGGATATCGACATAAAACTCTGACTTTTTGTCATTGGCACATGCCACATCTTCCTGAGCCACATTTAAAGCATCCTTTCATTGATAGGAAATTATCCTTCTTACGGGAAAACCTTTATTTGAAAAAAATACCGGGGATATGAATATTAAACCCAAAACAACCCTGGGTTTTTGGGTTTTTAAACCTTCAAACCCCCTCCAAAAAACCCTTTTTCAAAGGAATTTCCCCTGAATGGTAAATATTTTTCGCAAAAATTCCCAATATTAAAAAAATTGGTTCCCCAAATATAAATGTGTAGTAAAAATTTCAATGGGGGTTTTATTCTTTCCCAAGTTAAAAAATTTTTAAAGTAACCTAAAATCCCCCCCTTAACCTTTTTTTCCACCAAACAGTGCTCTTTAAAAAATTTTTAAAACGTTTATAAAAACCCCCATTAACCAAAAATGTCCCTTAAAGTTGAAAATTTGCTTCTTGGGAAAAATTTAAATGGTTTTTTTTCTCTCCTTGCCCTAAAAAAATGGGGAAAGGGTTTTGAAATTTAAAACCCAGTGACAACCCAGTTGCCCTGCAAAAGGGCATTACCTAAACAGGTTTCTTTAAATGCTGCTATGTATTCTTCCCCTCCCCGGGTCTCCTGTAATCTTTAAAAGGGTTTTTCCCCCAAAATTTAAAATTTAAGTGGGAATTTTTAAAAATTAAAAAAAATTAAAAATTTTCACCAAATTTTCCCTATTATTAAAAATTCGCACCCTTTTTGTTTTTGCACCCTTTAATTTTATTTCCCTTGTTTACGCTCATCTCCAGGGGATTCAAACCCGGGGCTGGGGGAGAAGCCCCCCGTCCCCGGACGACAGCTAGCCATTTACCCTTTTTCTCAGGCCGCTATGAATGTTCCAAAAACCCTGGGGGGCTTTCATTTTTCCCACACTTTCTTTTACTAATTTAATAAGGCCAAAAAATGAAAAAAAATAAAAAAGAAAACCCCAATGAGGTCTGTGGGATTGAAAAAGGGAAAAAAAATTTCCACCCGGGGTTAAATTTCGCAGGGGTTTTTAAAACCCAAAGGACCCCGTGATTAAAGCCAAAAATTTCCCCCTTTAGCTAAAAATTTAGCTACTTACAATTTATACATAAAAAAATCCCTTTTTTTCATGGAAAGATGGTGATGTCATTCCGGGCGGGTCACTTTAAATTTGCAAACAAATCACACACCCCCCTTTCTGAGCACCAGAGCTAAAGGGAGCTGGATGCAGGGGTTTTGAAATAAATTCGGGGAAAAAACCCCTTTAAGTTCAAAAAATTTATTACTCTTGCGTTCCCTCAAAAAAAAAAAATTTTTGCCCCAGTCGCCTTTTCATACATTTCCCCCCAACTGTTTTTTGGGTATTGAGTGTTATTTTTAAAGCCCTTTTTTACGGGCAACGGTTTGCAGGTCTTAAAATAAACTTTAGAAATAAAGATTGAAAAAAAAAAAAAACCCCCCCCCCCCCCCCCCCCCACCACCAAAAAAAAAATAACCCCCCCCTGAAACTTTTGTTTTTAAAAAAAAAATTATACCCTTTACAAAATTTGGCCCCTTTTTCCCCCGGGGGGACTTTTAAAAACACACCCTTTTTTTGAAAAAACATGTTTTGACAAATTTTTCAAATCTAGTTTTAAATTTTTTCCCTTTTAACATTTTCCCATTTTTGAAAATTGCTGATTTTAAATTTTTACTTTTTTATCTGTTATCATAAAATTTATATTTCCCCGTCTCTGACCCATTGCCTTTGAAGAACATAATGCTTTTCTTTAGTAATAATTCATGTTATTTTGAAGTTAAAAAAAATTGGGAATGTCATGGCAAATAGCAAATTTACATTTTAGGACTCCCAAAAACCCCCGAGAAATATCCCTGTTGTAAAAATATAAGGGGTTTAACAAATACCAAAACCCCTTAAACATAACAAACAACCAGTAAAATAAAAACATTATGCACTGAAATGACCCCGATTTTCCCCAAAAATGGCACTTTAAATTTCTGACTGGCTTTGTAGATGTATGGAGTTAGCGGAGTTCTTGCTGCTAAACAAAGTATGTTGTTACTAGACTGAATCATAACACCGAGGCCAATGCGGGTAAAAATTAACCCCCTTTCTTTTAAAGGGAAAATTACTTTACCAAAATGAGTGTTAAGTTTTGGGGAAATAAATTTCATTAATTTTAAAAGGAAAAATATTTATGAATATTTCATAAAAAGTATTCGCAAATGAAATCCACGTAGAAATGACAAATCTTTTTGGCTAAATTATAGATTTAGCTGTTTTAAGCAATTTTTTTAAAAACGGATTTTATGGTGTCTAGAACAGGGAGAGGAGTATGCGAGTTTTACTTTATCGGCTATGACCCTTTTTGGAAAAAGTGCAAAAAATTAATAATCAGATTGTAAAATTTTTAATATGAAAATTTTCGAAAAAATTTAAAAACCCGCCGGGAAAAAAGGGATTTAACTAAGGGGCCGCTAACCCTTTTCCCGGGTAAGGGATGAAAAGCAAAGACAACCAGCGTAATTTACCAGAGTCCTTTTTTAGTTTTCCTTGGGGTTTTAATGGACCTTAAAAGCAAATGGGGGTCCAAAAATTAACCAAGCTTGGGCCCAAAACCCCCCCGGGAAAAAAGGGGTTCAAACCCCTTTATGGCCTTTTTAGAATTGGGCCCCTAAAGTTTGCCCAAAAAAAGTTGCCTTCTCCGATGAGTCACTTTTTTACTTCAGCAAATGAATAGATTTTGTCTGACAAGAAAAATTTAAAAAACAAACCATGCAACCATTGCTGGAAAAACATAGACTGGTGGTGACAGTGTTATGGTCTGGGGATTGTTTTTGTGACATTTTCTGGGCCCACTCATCCATGTGGAAGGCACTTTCAACTATTCTGGGTATGAATCCATCCTTGCAAATCATTTACACCAATACATGATGATTGGTTTCCCTTGGGCGGATGGATTCTTCCAGCAAGACAATGCAACATCACTGCTAAAATGTCTGATTTTGGGTTTAAAACACCCCCAATTTTTCTTCTTTTACCTCCCCTCAAATTTCCGACAAAAACCCAATTGAGCATGGGGGCCCCACTCGACGGTGTTTTTACTCTATGTTTTCCCCCACACACCCCAAAACCTTTGGGGTGCAGTCAGAGGGCTCCAATTACCATTTAAAAAAACCTCCCAAGCCCTTATTGAGTCCTTTCCCCATCTAGCTGCGTCCATCTCACCCCTTGGAAATTGCTGATGTATTTTTAAGTGCTCCCCTGTGTAAACCATGCCCCAATGAAAAAAATTTGTGGCTGACTATAAGACAATTGGCTACAACAGGAGCCTCTTCCCCCTTTACCCTTTGAGAAGGGACACCAAAGAACTTAAGGGGGAATTTTTAAAACACCTTTTATGGCATATCCACGAAAACGAAAAACTTTGGGCCCCATACTTATCTCCAAACATTTTCCCGACCATCGTCGAGGCGCCATAAAATCCAGGTGGAGAAAAAGGAAGGTGGCCAACATGTTGTGGTTTTCTTTTTTTACTTTTGGGAATAAGATTTGGTTTTTTTTGTAATTCCCTTGAAAGGAATGGACGAACGAACACAAACAGCCACTTTTCTCCCCTTTTAAAGAATTTAAAAAACAGCAACAAAAAATAGCAATATCCAATACCTGTGGTCCTTAGAGTCTGCAACCTAAGTATGTTTAATGTGATATATTGTGGATTTGACAGTTTGTCATGGATTTTACCCTATGCTTAGAAAAAGGTGAAATCCGGGGAGGGGGGGGGGGTAAATTAAGGTCAAAACTGAAGCTAAAATCCAACATGCCTAAATTTGCGGGGAATTTTTTTGAAAACCCCACCCCATAAGCTTTATAAGTTGAATGTCCATAAAAAAAAAACAATAATCTAATGTCTGATTTTATTCTTAGTTATGTGGTTCCGTTATGTATTTTTTGTATACTCTCGTGATATAGTTCCTACCATTTTTTCCTAAAATTTTTTTTAAATAAAAAAAAAAAACTATAATATAAGCGGGAAAAGTTTGATTTGAATGGGAAAATTAAATTGTTAGATCCGTCAAGCTCCAAGCCCCCCGGTAACTGGTGATGATAAGTATGGCTATGCAAGGGATTTAGTGCTCTATATTAGAAAAACTAAACTAGTCATTACAAAGACATACACCCCATTTTTTTATTTTATAAAATTTTTTTTATAAATATAAAATTCTATATATAAAATTTTTAAATATATAAACAGTAGTACAATATCCACAAAGGTTTTTCCCCTCATATTTTGTTAATATTGTATTATATCTTTTCATAGGGCAACAACTGTAAAATTTGGTTTTTACGTAAAAAAATCACATAACCTTTTTAGGGGCAGTGTGTCAGTT
>JAODAL010070008.1:0-16108 GCA_025379985.1 Phyllomedusa bahiana
TTTCATGTTTTTTTCCATGAAAACTGTGGCTGATGTATGGCCGTGCCCGAGGTGCACTCAGAAATGCGGTGCAAAGTTCCCCGCGCCCCGCCTGTGTGTGAGGTGCATTGCGGAACTTAGGCGCATAAGTAATGCACCTAACATGTATTAAGTTTCTAGACAGGCTGGAAAACCGAGATAAATCATTAGGCATGTCAGTGAATAGAAATCCTGCTTGGAGGACCACAGATTTCAGCAATACATGTGCTGTGCTGGCTCTTGCTGTATGTAATTAATAGAATAAAAGGTGAAAGCCGCAAAAATACATCACAAATTGTTGGTATTAAAAATTAAAAAAATTTACATCAGTACAACATCATCAGTGGCTTATTTAATGTAAAATTACTTTAAGTTTCTCTGAATTTGTAAAACATTTTATAGCTGATATTTATTTCTTTTGAGATATTATATATATTTCCATTATTTTTAAATGATCAACTTTTTCAATACATTGAAATCTTTTTTAAACAACTTGGATATTTATCTTTATTAATTAATTAATTTTAGTTACAAATCATTTTTATTATTGTACTGTTGTAACTAGAGATGGGCGAATTGATTCTAACGAGGTGAAATTCGTTTAGAATTTCAGGAAAACTTCGGTTCGGAACGAAGTCGAACTTTGGGGTACTTCGGGTGAACGAAGTGTGCTTTTCATTGATAAAACGGCTGCGAGCACATGGCGCTACATGGGGCAAAGCACTCTGGGAGGAAGAAGGGCATAGCCTGCATGACATGTGCAGAGATGAAGCCAATCAGAGACCGGCGGGATTCTGTGACGTCGCCGCACTATATAAGTCCGGGCGACGCCGGGAGCTCACACTCCTCTCACTGTGCTCATCAGGGAAGGTGCTGCCGCGGCTGATAGCTCTTACTGAAGAATTGATTTTTATATAGCGATTTCTGTGGGGTGTCTCAGCTTGTCTCAGAGACTGTTCTCTTAATGTTCTATTTCTAATTTTTTGGGGTATTGGATCTGAAATCCAGTGTGCGTCCACTGCAGCTGCATATACATTCAATATCCAAGTGGGATCTAAGCCAGTTCCTGTTGTATTCATTTAAAGAAACAGCGTTTTTACAATACAAATACCACTTCATTTTTGGCTGCTCAGTTCTATTGCACAATTTACATCCAGGGGTTAATTAAGCGTTGTTTTGCTGGTGTGCTGACCCCAAGAAACCGTCTTTTCAACGCCAAAATATATAAATTTCTCCTGTAGCCTAATTCACAAGCAAAGGTTAATTACAACTGTATCTCTTGTTGTGTGGCGTAGAAAACACGCAATTGTAACACGCTACAAAGCTACTATTTTGTGCGGCTCAATTCTTTGGCGCAATTTACATCCAGGGGTTAATTAAGCGTTGTTTTGCTGGTGTGCTGACAAAAATAAACCGTCTTTTTCAACGCCAAAATATATACATTTTTCCTGTAGCCTAATTCATGTCCGAAGGTTAATTAAGCCTGTTTGTGCTTTTTACATTTAGTAAAACACACAGTGTTTTTAAGCGACACATACAAGTAAATTTTTCCAGGCCATTTGTGGAGCGCAATTTATATCCAAGGGTTACCCAAGCTTGTTACTGGTGTCAGTTGTAGTCAAAAAACATTGTGTATATTTATCATATACAAAATATCATCGTCAAACAGTGTCTGTACATTTTAGAACAAACAGTATGTCAGACAGAGAGGTGGCAGGCTCTGCACCTGCGAGTGGCAGTGGCACAAACATTCCTGGAACAGGCCCACTGTCATCTAGCGGCCGTGTGTTGTTCAGCAACCCAAGGGTTCTTGATTGGTTGACTAGGTCATCCTCTTCCTCACAGATGACATCTGAAAACCCCAGCCAAGAGTCGGTGGGAACCTCAGACACAACCATTAGTTGGCATGGCCCGGGAGCGGGTCAGCGGCCCTCACCTGTCCTCAGCCCGCCTCTGTCCCATCCGGTTCCCTCAGCCAGAGATCTACTATGTGGTCTGGGCTCAGTGCCACTATATAGCGAGGATGAACAATTGAGGAGGGCAGTCAGCAGCTACTTGGCAGCGAAGAAATGGGGCCAATATCGCCTGCTTCTTGAAGTAGGCGGCAAAGTAAGATGTGGAGAGTGGCATGGGAGGTCATGTTGTGAGAGGTCAGCCTCGGCATACCAAGACCGGTGATGAGGTCAGCAGTGACGATGAAACACAAATAGATGATGATGTAGCCGACCGCACTTGGGAGCCGGTGAGGCAAGGGCTTCATCACATCAGGAGAAGAGGGCGTCAGCTTGCGCGTCAGGCAGCAGCGCAGCCAGCAGTGGGTCGTGTGGCCGTGAGTCAGCAGGATAGCAGCAGTGTTGAGGTCGGAGCCAAGCGGCCACGGGGTAAAAAACCCGCTTCGCAGGTCCAAGAAAGTAGTGGCACAGGGGCTCAGCGAGGCAGCGGCGGCAGTAGTCACTTAGTGCAGAGCGTTGGCGGTAAAATCCGATACTCGGCGGTGTGGCAGTTCTTTGCTAAGACACCAGAGAAGCCGAATATGGGTATATGTAGAATCTGTGAGCAGAAAGTGAAGCGTGGCCAGGGAGCTAACGTTGGCACCACAGCCCTGCGTCAACACATGCAGCATCACCATCCGGTGGCCTGGGAGAAACGTGGCTCAGATGTGGTGGTCCATCCTGCCGCCGCCGCAGCAACAGCAGCAGCAGCGCCCAGTGGCAGCATGCCATTGCAAACCAGTCAAGGCTCCACCACCTCTGCAGAAGGGAGCTGTTTCTCTTTGACATCATCTCCGGTCCAGATGCTCCTGCTCCTCGCTACTCATGGCGCCAGCAGTCGTTCAGCGAGGCGATTGCAAAGAGACAACAGTATGCGTCCAACCATCCTACCATCCTAAGGTGCAGCAGCTGACCGTGCTCCTGTCCAAGTTGTTGGTACTGCAGTCCCTCCCTTTCCAAATGGTGGACTCTGCACCGTTCAGAGAACTAATGGCTTGTGCCGAGCCGAGATGGAGAGTTCCAAGCCGTAATTTATTTTCCAAAAAGGCAGTACCAGCACTTCATAAATATGTAGAACAGAAGGTGGGTCAGTCCTTGAGCTATATTGGTTTGTTCCAAGGTGCATGGCAGCGCGGACGTCTGGAGCTGTAACTACGGTCAGGGCCAGTACATGTCCTTTACGGCCCACTGGGTGAATGTGCTTCCAGCCCAGGCACACCAACAACTTGGACAGGAGACGCCGCTTTCTCCTCCACGTTGTCAAACTGCTGCCCCTGTGCCAATGTCCGCCTCCTCCTCCTACACCACCACCACAACCACCATCTCAGCCTCCACAAGTACTGCTCCATCATACCACATATGTAGGGCACAGCGGTGTCACGAAGTTCTACACCTGGCTTGCCTCGGCGAATGAAGTCACACAGGGGAGGAACTGCTCCGCGTCATGCAGCAAGAAATCGATGTGTGGCTTGTGATATGCAGATGCTTCGTGGAGTGTAAAAGGCAACTTAAAATCTCCACACGCCTATATAGGCGCTCCCCCTAAGGAGAGATCTTCCCTTTCTGAGCCACTCATTGCCTCCCACTCAGCCAAGCTAGCATCGCCCTGCTCTGTACTGACGAGGGGCAGACACCCTGAAACGGCTGTCTACAGATGGGTGATGCTGGCTTGGCTAAATATCCCATTTACTTTCCAAAGACCCAGTGTGTCAAAAGCAAATTGAGGATTTGTTACATCCAACAGAGGGCGTTTGAGCTTCTCAGATACTTTCCCAGAATGCCTTGTGATATTTGAAAATACTAGGGCAGAAATTATCTACAGTGATAACTCAGTACTCTGCTACATCTATAGGTATGGATGGGTCAGTGTCAATGTTGGAAAATGCCAAGCTGCTCCTCTTTGATGGTATGTTATCCAATGGTCTTTTGTTACAGTACTTCAGGATGGCAGATTATATTACAAAGGTAGAATACATGATGCTCTTAGAAACACAGCTACAATGTAAAGGTTAAGATCCAAAATTCTTTAATACATTAGAACTTGCCCTTTCCCAAACATAACCACATGTATTTTTTAGATAGTAGTATGGAAACGCTGGGTCTGGGTCCAATTTTAAAACTCTCTTGTATGCCAATCAGGGGTAAGACCAGAGGGAACATCAGTACAGTCTGTTTTACAAGTATTTCAGTCCCTTGAGTTCTTGTAAGAGAACTAAGCTCTTGATGTAACGTTCTGATAATATTTTGTTATTAACACTGACTGGTATAGATTAATAGAAGACAGGCTTGGGAAATAGTGTAGACACTTTTCACTGCAAAACTGGTGCAAATTGTGTTTTTACCAGGACAATTTGTGCATGGGATGTTTACGTTCTTTCCATGCTTTCATAATTTTTCAAGACTCAAGTTTCCTCCTATGCCCTAAAATTATGTTAGGATTAGGTTCAGTTCATACTGCCATATGAGGCACTGCTGGGGGTTCAGTTGGTCATGAACAGTCAATTTTACAGTACACTGTAAAATAATAACAATACGCCCACACATACAGTATGCACGGATCAGCCATAACATTTAACTAACCTGTCTAATATTGTTTAGGTTCCCCTCAAGCCACTAAATTAGATGATACCAATCAAGGCAATGACTTCACCCGGTATTCTGCGGGATCCAACACCAAGACATCAGCAGCAGATTCTTTAAAGAGAACATGTCACATAGGTTATGCCCCCCCTTGCTGAGGACAGCACAAGCCTGTGTCAGACCTGCTGTTTCCAGCGCTGTGTCCCTTATTCTGTAAGATGCTGTAGTTTTAGAGCATTTACCACTCAAATCTTATTCATGAGCAGGTTTTAGCCCCGCCCACCAAAGGCTAGCCCCACCCACTGACAGTTATTCACATGTTTCTACCTATTCAAAAAAATAGGTTTATCAGTTGAGGTCGGTGGGGCTAGCTTCAGGTGGGCGGGGTTTAAAAAATGACTCTTCGTGACTGTTTAATGGCTGAAAACTGCAGATTTGAGCATTAAATACTCGAAAACTACAGCATCTTACAGAATAAGGGGCACACTGCTGGAAACAGCAGGTCTGACACTAGCTTGTGCTGTCCTCAGCAAGGGGGGCATAATCTATGTGACAGGCTCTATTTAAACCCTGTAAACTGCAAGATTAGGCATCCTACAATCTGATTGAGAAATAAGGAATTTGGAGGTCAAGTGACCAACTTGAACTTTTTGTCACATTACTCAAACAATTCTTGAACATTTTTTTCAGTGTGACGTTGCACGTTAATATTCTAAAAAATGCAACTACCACTAGTAAGTATCGTTGTCATGAGGGGTTGTACTTGGTCTTCAACAGTGTTTATGTACTGTAGATGATCAAAGTAACATCTAAATGAATGCCAGGACCCAACGTTTCCCAGGAGAACATTGCCTAAAGCATCACACTGCTCCACTGGCTTGCTTTCTTCCGATAGTGCACCTTGATGTCCACATGATGTAAAATACAAAGGGCAACATGTACCATTAGACTTGCCCAAGTTTTTTTGGAGTATTTTGCGCCTAAAAAACTGTTGATGTCCTATTTTCTACATAAATGAACTGTCGTACACCAAAAATAGGCGCATTTTACGCCAGGCATGACACACTTGAATTCAAATATGCTAGCAATGATGTACTATGCACCTAAGACAGGCGTATTAATTATGCTATGCAAGGTATACCACATGCCAGATTTTTGACAGGTTTATTCATTCAGGCGCACTTTACACTCATTTAAAATGCCTTAAAACTGGTGTGGAGGCGCCTCTTTTCTAACATGTCGCCCAAAGGGATCCATCAGACCAAGCCGCCCTTTTCCAATGCTCCATGATCTAATTCTGATGGTCACAAGGCCATTGTAGGGGATTTCAGTGGTGGATCAGAATCAGCACAGGCAGTCTGATAGCTACATATCCCCATAAACCACAAGTTTGGATTCACTATGTGTTCTCACACCTCTATATCAAAGCCAGCATTTAAGGGGTGTTCCCATGAAGTAAAGCTCAATGCACAGGTCGACACTCACATAGCAGTGAGCCCACCGTGCATGACATTTTTGTATTTTTATTTGTTCTTGTCTTTTGACTGAAAATGGACTACCTTCTATATGCCAATGTCCTACTAGTTTTTACTGTGTACCCTCACACATGCTTGTACCGATATCTATAAACGTGAGCTGGCTCGATTTTTATATATATATATATATATATATATATATATATATATATATATATATATATATATACAAACTATATTCGGAACTCCCATAGAAGTGAATGAGAAGGCTGTAAGTTCCACCCTCCTCATTCTTTAGCACGGCCAGCTCACAGCTAGTTGAAAGTCGATCTTTGCAGTGGGCTTTACTTTGTGGGAACACCTCTTTAACGTTTTCACCAATTTGGGCTACAGTTGCTCTTTAAAAGGGTTGAATTAAATGGGCTAGGTTTTTCTCCCCATATGCATCAATGAGCCTTGGATAACAGTGACCAGTTTACCACCTGTCCTACCCTGGACCACACTAAGTGGGTAGTGACCAGTGTAAATCAAGGACATCCCACGAAAACTGCCCTTTTGGATATGGCCTGACCCAGTCCTCTACCAATAACAATAATATTTATGTATATTAAACAAAAGCCATGATGCTAGCGATAATGGCCTCTTTTGAAACTGGCTTTGTATAAGTGTGCTTCCTATAAATAATATATGAAATAAAGTATCCTCTACTATATATTGGAAAAAATTTAAGACATTAAGCAGTCCAGTACGAATGAAAGCACAAGGTCATCAACTGACTTCTAGTGTACTTAAAGTATTAATACCAGGAGTTATGTCACTCCTCATAATACAGTGGGTACTGCGTAATCCTATCTTTCAGCAAAAGCGGTCAATAAATAACATAAATTGTTCTCTTACTACTGAATAGAAAATAGTTCTTTTGCATGTGTGCCAGTTAGCAAAATGCCTCTTTTAAAGTGGCAGCCACATTGTGCCCCGATACAGAGAAGGCCACAATACGCCCTACAGAGCCAGTCACAGTGTGCCCCCATACAAAGCCAGTCACAGTGTGCCCCCATACAAAGCCAGTCACAGTATGCTGTGATACCGAGCCAGCCACAATTTGCCTTCATACAAAGCCAGTTGCAGTGTGCCCGCATATAGAGCCAGCTACAGCGTGCCAAAATGCAGAGCCAGTCACAGTATGCCCCAATACAAAACCAGCCACAGTTTTCCGCCAAACCGAGCCAATCACAGTGTGCCCTCATTCGGAGCCAGCCACAGCGTGCCCTAACATACAGCTAGACATGGTTTTGTCAATGTCGCTGTATACCTTTTATGTACACAAAACTGTATTATATGGTATGCTGAACATTTATGTTTATTTTGTTATTCGAAAAGTCAAATAAAATATCTATTAAAAAAAAACAAAAAAAAACATACAGCTAGCCACAATGTGTCCTCATACAGAGCTAACCTCAGTGTGCCCCCTTCAGAGCCAGCCACAGTGTGCCCCTATACAGACCTAACCACAATGTGCCCCGATATAAAGCCAGCCACAATTTGCCCCCATATAGAGCTAGCCACATTGTGCTCCCATACAGAGCCACAGTGTGCCCCCTTCAGAGCCAGCCACAGTGTGCTCCCATACAAAGCCAGCGACAATGTGCACCCTTCAGAGTCCACAATATAACAATAAACTTCGGACCTTCTTAATATATAACACCGCGTGCTAATAGACTGTAATACAGGCTCCTTCTCATAGTCCGTTTCTTGTCTCATATATTGCAATGCACTCAAAATTAATTAAAGCATACTTTATCCTTTATTAGGCTTCTTCCTAAGCCACATCACATGTAAAACTATACTCAGTAGCAAACAACGTATAATAGATAAACAAAGCACTTGTGTTTTTTTGTTATGATCTCCAATTCAGGAGTGTCCTTGGAATGTCCATAAGGCTTTCATGCAGAGCTCATAATGAAGTCAGTTTCCAGACCTGTAGCGGCATGCTCAGGTGTGTGCAACTAGACGCGACGTTTCGGGGCACCGCCCCTTCCTCAGGCCCCCTTTAGAGTCAACTACAGCGTACTCCCATAAGGTGCTAATCACAAAGTGCTCCCAGTTATAGCTGCAACACTCCTCATACAGAGCCTATCACAACATCTTAAACCCAGTAACCCAGTAAGTACTTTCCCATACAATGCAGGATTAGGGTTGCTAAGAAACAGAGCAGTTTATATACTTATTAAAGACCCCATCACCAACTAACTAGTACCTCTCCAGTACATGAATTTAAAGCATACTTGCCAACCCTCCCGGATTGGCTGGGAGGTTCCCGCAAATGGGGGGCACACCCCCCGACACCCCCGTCCCCCTCCCGGCCCTCCTTAAGCGTTGGCGAAACCTCCCGCAGCCACAAGGCTGTGGAGGTTCTCTAACTGGAAGCGGCACTGGATTAGCATCATAGAACGCTGTTCTGGCACCACTGCGGGGGGGAGAGGGGCAGTGGCCACTGCTTACTATAAAAGTTAAGCAGGGCAGCGGGCATGGCCTTTTCATGGCATGCGCGCTGCCCTGAACCAGATCATGATCCCAGGGTGGTAAGTACGTACCACTCCCTGCTCCCGGCGCCGCTGCATCTTCCACTCCTGCCTCCTTGTCTCTTCTTCCTCCTGCAGCAGGAAACTGGCTGCAGGAGTTTTCTACTGCAGCCTTTCTCCTGCCACAGGAGGAAGGAGGGAGGCAAGAGACAGAGACAGTCTAAAGGAGTTGTCTCCTGTGGCCTGTCTCTTGCCTTCTGGGGCTTGTCTCCTACTTCCTGCAACCTGTCTTCTGCCCCCTCCAAAGACAGGCTGCAGGGGGCAGGAGACAGGCCACAGGAGGTAGGAGTAGCCCACTTGTCTCTTTTCTTTTGTCTCCTGAGGTAGGGGTTTCTCCTTGTCTCCTGCTACCTGTGCTCTGTCTCTGGTGATCGCAGGGGCAGGAGACAGGCCACAGAGGCAGAAGTTGCACTCTGCTCCTGTGTTCTGCCCCCTGCGTTCTGTTTCCAGTGGCGGCAGGGGGCTGGATACAGGCTGCAGGAGTTTCCTCCTTGTCTCCTGTCCCTTGCTCCTGTCTCTTGTTCCCTCCAGTTTGTCTCTGGAGGTCGCAGGGGTGGAGGAGATAGGCCGCAGGGGACAGACTCTTGCTATAGCATATCTAGTATTCAGGAAAACTGGGTGCCACTCCATCCCCCAAAGGTGGCACCCAGTTTTCCTATTATGGAAAGCTGGATGTTACCTATGGGCGATGGGTGTCACCCAGCTTTCCTGGATGCTGAATAGGCTATGAAGCCTATATGTATGTGTGTAATGTTGGTTTGTTTACAGTTTCCAATTTGGACTACTTTGGATTTGGTGGACTATGTTGGATCAACTTTAGATCCATTGTTTTCAAATAAAATTGTTAAAGAGGGCTGGTGTCAGGGGGTGTTTATATAAATAAAAATTTTTGTTCAATTTGTGTCTGCCGTTTTTCCATTTAAACCCAGTAATATTAATGGAGGTGTCTAATAGGTCTATCTTCATTGCTATAGCTTGGGCTTTCTGTCAGACAGCGGTGGTTTTTGTTGCCCTAGGCTGACACTAACCCCATGTCACTATTACCCCATTATCACAGGGGTACTGGGAAGAGCCGGTAACCATGAGAAGCGATCCTGCCAATATGATAGTCCGCCTCTGCGACGGCTGCGGAATGGTATTTTTAGAATGGGAAGTGACCAGTATCGATAGTATCAGGCTGCAGCTGTCAGTTTTACCTCAGTTGGTTATGGAAAATAGTGGGGAAGCCACATAGTTTTTTTTTAATTTAATTATTTATTGAGAACCTAAACATGAACATCCACTGTAATGATTATAAGAGTTGTCCATTTTTGAATTATCAATAAATAAATGATTTATTTATTTATTTTTTTTTTAATATGTGGGGTTCCCCCATTTTCCATAACCAACCAAAGTAAAACCAACAGATGCAGCCTCATACTATCAGATTGGGAAAGTCCATCGATACTGGTCCCTTTCCATTCTGAAATTACCAGCACGCAGCCACCCCAGAAGCGGACCATCACTTTAGATGGCCTGCTTCTAATATTAACCTGTCTCTTCCCAGTACCCCTGGTGAGTTAGGTACGGGGATAATAGTGACAGAGGGTTAGTGTCAGCCTTTTGCTACAAAAACCACCACCGACACCAACCTCGAGTGATAGTAATGAAGAAGCATCTTTCAAACACTTCAATTAATATCACTGGAATTATATAGGGGGAAAAAATTGCACAAAAAAACCTTTTATTTAAATAAACACTCCCTGACAACAGCCCTTTAACCATTTTATTTAAAAAAATACATGTAAGGTTGATCCGACATAGTCAACCAAATCCGAAGTAGTCCAAAGTGGGAACCTGTATCAAAATAAAACATTTAAAAAAAAACTGACAATACTAAACTTTATCTACTGCACCCCCTGAAGATCAGGCCTGTGGCTGATCTTCTGGAGTGCAGGGTTTGGAGTTCAATCTTCACAATATGATTCTGAGGAGGTACTGACCACAGCTGCTACACAATCTCTAGGGGGATATTCCCCTGGCCCCCTAAGGAGGTTGTGCCTATAAACTGTGTTTTGTACCCCAAATAATAATAATAATCTTTATTTATATAGCGCCAACATATTCCGCAGCACTTTACAATATAGAGGGTATAAATACAGATGAACCATACATTACATTATAAAAAAGCTACTGACAAATGAGACACGAGGTGTGAGGGCCCTGCTCGCAAGAGCTCACAATCTATTAGGGTGTATGGGTGAAACAAAGGGTGACAAGTGCTTGGTTTACAATGGTCCAGCCATGTTACATAAATATGGGGTAGTATACAAAAATGTGGATGAACCTGCCATCCCAACCATTACATCTATATACAGATAAGTGCCTGTGGGTGCCAAAGTGCAGGAAGTGACGAATGTGTGACAGAATTTGGGGGGGTTAACAATTAGGGATCTTGATAGGCTTGTCTAAGAAGATGAGTTTTCAGAGCGCACTTAAAACTGTGAGGGTTGTGAGGTGTGCCTGATCACATGGGGTAACATGTTCCAGAGAACTGGTGCAATACGTGCAAAATCTTGGAGACGGGGATGGGAGGTTCCGATGAGTGAGATGTGTAGTCTTAGATCAGTAGCAGAGCGGAGAGAGCGGGTAGGGTGGTAGACAGAGATGAGGGAGGAGATGTATGGGGGTGCAGCACTGTGGAGAGCCTTATCTCAATATATATACCTTAACTGGATAAATAGATGCTATCAAGGTTATCCCACTTAATAAATGGAAGAGGTAAAAATAGGGCATTTTATCCAGGGTTAGGTTCCAGTCAGAGTCAACCTTAATGGGGCGGTTACTCTGTTGCTTCGAGATAGGTAGGGTTTAGTATGGTGTTTGTAGGTCTTTTTTTTGATGTATTGTATTTTAGATATTTATCATTAAAGGTTAATTTTTAGCGTCATAGTTATTTCATGCAAACCCCAGCTTTGTGGTTTGTAGTGTAAAAAAAAGGCTTGAAAAGTAAGTGATATTAATGAGAAACTGCAGATTGGTCAATTTTTAACTAATACACATGATTCTGTATTAAAAGAGATTGTTAGAGAGGCAGAGTCTTTCTGAATCAAATATGGTCAGAGGTTCTACAATTTGTGAAAAAATGTAACTAAAAATTTTTAAAAAATGTTCTTCATGTAATATTGCAAAAGGCTCTGAATATCCCACCATCTACAGTACGTAATATAATCAAAGAATCTGCAGAAATTCAATTGCATAAGAAACAAGGCTGATGGTCAATACTGGATACTCATAATCTACAAGCCCTAAGGTGGCACTGCCTTAAAAATTGCATAAAAAAGACCATTCCAAAGGAGAATCTTTTATATTTTTTTTTTATTTCTTATGATATTCACATCTGCTTTAAACATATTCATCTGGATTCCCTGTAGCCATCTGGTCTTGATGGGAAAGTAGACATCCTTCCCATTGGATCTGGGGTGTGCCATGAAGTCCTACAGATGTTACGAAAACTTCTCTACTACTGCTATACCATCAAATTGTATATTAGGTTTTGGGGTGGAAGGAAAAAAAAACTGATCTGCCAAAATTTTTTTAACTAGAAGGTGACCCCCAAGTTGGTTGATGAAAAAACCCAACTACTACCACACAGTTTGTGAACAAAGTAAACTGGTTGATCTCATTGGAAAAATGAATGTACAGTACTTAAAGGGGCTGTCTCACTACATAGATGTATCTTACCTCGTTGTTTTTTCTTGGTTTCATTTTGAATTCAGGGGCATGCTTACTGGTTTTTAAAAAAAGCAGTAGAAGCGGTCTGTAGCTATAGCAAAAATGGGTGGCAGCCTATCAGGAGAGATCAATAGGTCTGTAGCTATGAACCCGAGGAGCGTGCAGACCATTAAAAGGGAATTGGAATAGGTAGGGCATTTTTAATGGGAATTATTCCCCAAATGACTTGTTTTTCAAAATCTTTAAATAAAGCAATCCTTGTAGCGAGACAACCCCTTTAAAAAAGGATATGGCCTCCTAATAAGAGAAATTATAAACCCAATGGTTGGATACTCCAGTGTACTCCTGAGATTAACTAGTGGGATTTGATTGACATGTATATAATACTTATTAAAAGATATAAAGTCTATGGGCATATTTGCTATATTGTAATGTGATCATTGTTGTCTTTATTGGTGCTTTTGAGTTTTAAAGAAAAGTCAGAGTAAAAAGTCTACTTGTGTTTGTCTGCAAAGCGTGTGTCCATCTGAGTTATTTGCCCCCTTTCAGTAACAGCATTAGTCCTCAAAGGCCATTATCGCCCATGTATCGGCCACCCCTATAGTTACTCTTTCAGGGAATTCTGAGTTAACAGACAAGTTTCTCAGTAAGGAACCTACTCTTTAAGCAGAACAGAGATCCACTATAAAAAGCATCTTACACTCTTCAAGACACTGTTAACAGCAAACCATGAATTTTAATGGGGACTATATGATATCTTAATACCCCCACAATGGGGCTGTATGATAACAGAACACTGTGCTTCTGGCACATTAAAGCTGATTGCTGGGGGCCTCGGGAGTGAAACAACCTGTTATAAATTGATTTTGGGGATTGTCATAACAAAAAGAGATTTCAGAACCCAACAACGCCTTTAAGTCAAAGCAGTTGTCTCCAAATGCTGTTTTTTAGAGCCTGTTAGGGCGCATCCCCACTGCACAGGACAAATACCGGCCGAGTTTTTTGTTTTGCGGGGCCCCGCCCCCCCGGCCCGGGGGGACGGCTTTTCTCCCCCCATGAGCGGAGAAGAGCCCTTCCCACCTCCTATTTTTAGAAGCACAATTTTTCCCTCCGAAAACGGAAAGGGGAAATTGTGCTTCTACAATGTTTGCCGGCGTCTGACGGCAAAACCCCTGCAGGGGGGACTGCTGCACGGTTTTCCATAGAGCAAAATTTTGGCTCTTTTGGCCTTTTTTTTTTCAGGCGGTTTCTAAAAAAGACAAAACCAGCTAAAAACCGGCCAAAAAACCCCTTTGCAGTGGGGACATGGCCCGGGTATGAAAACATGGCTGTTTTGGGAAGTTTTTTTAAGCACCAAATCGGGGTTTGTACTTGTTTTTTTTTCATTTTTCGATGAGTTTTTTTTTTTACACATTTTTCATTAAAAAAAAAAACAGTAAAATCAAATTTTCCACTATCCCCAAAAAAAACATTCATTCACCCAAAAACCAAAAGGAAAATTTGGGGGTACAATCTGCGCTCACCCAAATAGAAATGTATTAAATTTTTCCACATCCCACCGCATCTTTCCTAATAATACGTTACAAGAAAGCATGAAATTCATAAAAATTTTTTTAATAAAAGGTTAAAACAGATTCACATCATATAACCTTAGAACTAGGAAACTGGAAAAATCATTTTTCAAAAACTATTTTGTATGCTCCCAGAGTGCACCAGCAATAAAAAAACTTTCTTCATATAGAAATGAGACACACATAAACGTCATTCAGACACCATTCATTCTTGTCGATCCCTGGTCCACCTCGCCCCCAGCACTACTACTCACACAGTCTACGCTGTAGTCCAATTACTCCCTACCATGGAGGTAATGTAGTACCGTGGGAGTTCAACATTAACCAATTTCCACTGTCCGCGAAGGAACCTTAGGAAGTTTCCAGTTCAGAAGAATGTTTTTCCTAGACTAGGAGAGTAATCATAAGTAAAGAGTATGCTCGGCCTTGCCCGGAACTAACTCCTCGACCACTCCCGGGAGGCTGTTATCAGGCTGGCATACATTCGGGGAGCCTAGTGTTCGGTTCAGAGAATTATGGATATCGCGCCAGTAGTTTTGCAGAACCGGACAGTCCCACACCATGTGGAGCATCGTCCCCCTCTCTGCACCACCTCTAAAATGGGCAGCGGAAGGTAAGCAATGTATCTCTTTAAATAAAAAACCGGGTGGGATAGACCCATGCAGCCATTAATTTGAATCAAATTGGGCTCTGGACTAAAAAATGACAGTCGCCAGATGATTTAAATTCATAGAGTGCATCATTTGGCAGAGACGGGATATCACATTGCCATTTCTCGAAATAAGTCGCTATTGGGGAAATCTGGTAACTCATGACGGCCCAATAGATAGAGGAGACTAGTTTCCGCAGGGTAACCTGTTGCATGACAGCTTCTAAATGCCTATACTCTAGGTGAAGCTGTGCCATTTCAAACTGCACTGTGCAAGCATGTCGCAGCTTTAAATATTGGAAAAAGGACCCTTTTGGCAGATCAAACTGATGCTGTAGCTCTGCAAAGCTCAAGAAGAAACCCTCTTTGTACAATTGAGTGAGGTATTTCACTCCTCTGGCAGCCCAAAAACTATAATCTGGTAGAAATAACAGATCATGTAGTTTCCTTTTGCATCACAGGGGTACAACAGGGGACCAGGTGCCATCCTCCCCTTTATGACCATAAGGATGGATAAAAGTCTTCCAGGCTAGCTCCGCTGCACTTATGTATAGCAGTACTGGACAGAGTTACCTTCTCTATATGGTAAATTTGATAGCCCTTCAAACGATCCCACCAAAGCAGCCTCCAATCAGGGCCGCCATCAGAAATTCTGGGGCCCCATACAGCTGAAGCATCTGGGCCCCCCTTCTGCTGCTCCGCCCATCACCCCAGCTCCGGCCATCACTCTGCGCTCCAAGCTCCGCCCCCAGCTGAACCCCTGGCAAAAAAAAATGAACATCACATGGGGCTAATATTCAGACCCTTTTCGTGACACTCATATTTAACTACTGTGTCCATTTTCCCTTTTGATCTCCTTGAGATGGTTTTTACTCCCTTTATTTGGGGCCCCTTATTTAATTAACGATTGGATTGATTGGAAAGGCACACATCTGTCTAAAAACCTCACAGTCACAGTGCTGTAAAAGCACATGAAATCATGAGGGCTAAGGGAATTTCCCAGTTTTCGGACAAATTGTGGCAACACTATATTTTCTATTTTGCCTGGCAAACTTAAACTCTATCAGTTCTCTATCTATAAAAGACTAAAAAGTAACTTTTTTTTCTTTAAATTTAACCTCTATACACACTATTTAAAAACCCGTTTTTTAACCTCATATTTAACCCTTTCTCTTTTGAAGGGAAAAAAAGCTCCTTTTCCCTTAAACAAGTTGGTGGAAAAAACCACCCACAGGAAAGCCTTTTTTTTACAGCAAATTATTAACTCCTGTAAGGGATCCCAAGCTCCACTTGGGGAATCGTCCCCCAATCAAAATGGACACGGACAAATAAGGCTCCCCTTTACACCTCTGCAGCGGGGGATACTTTGTAGACAGAGGTGAGAAATCCAATTTTAAAAAGTTTTATGCCCCCGACCCCCCCGAATGCTTCACCACTAACCCGGCTTCATCAGGGGTTAGGGTCCCCCATGTGGTTAAACGCACTTCCTTTTATATCTGTTAGGGACACACCCTATTCAGGGGCCTCA
>JAODAL010070009.1:0-16107 GCA_025379985.1 Phyllomedusa bahiana
CCAAATTTTAAAAAAATGTATTCACTGCTTCCCCATCCACACGCCCCCCCCTTTGGTTGGACTTGATGGCCGTTTCAGAAAACCTATGGGAACGACTCCGTGCCGCTATGGCGGACCATCAAAAACAGGGAGAACAGGCATCATCAGAGGCAGGCGCCCTAGAAGTCACAGATGTATCAAATGTGTGGCCTTGGAGCCAAATGCCATGGGCACGCCCCCGCCACCATTTCCGATACACGAGGCCTAAAGGAACAAAAAACCCAAATAAATAAAGCTCTTGTGGGACACAATGTACAAGGGCAAAACAGGAACAATGACACAAAGAGAAGAATGGATACAAAGTATCGGCCAAGTTACAGAGTGTGATCTGCTGTATCCCCTGTGCTGCAGGCAGGGCTGCCATGGTGTGCCCCCTCCCCCCAAATGTAAAACACACAATCTTATACTTCACTATATGACCCCCAGCCAATGTAATATACTGCTATATCACAATCATACATAGAACTGCTTCATGATACAGCCACGCACCGCTACGCACACTTATACACAATGCAAATCAACATATGCGCTGTATACACATACATTACACACATATACAGTATATACTAAATACACACATACATGCAGTATAGACAGACATATGTACTCACACAGATACAATATATAAAGACACAGTATATACACATAGGGCGACATGTATGAACGGGCTTTACGCCTGTTTTTTGGCGAAAAACCCCTCCCAGCCCGAATCCCACGTCGGACTGGGATTCATGTTAGGCCGATGTTTTTGCCACTTTAGCTGCTCCCCAGAAGGGGCGGGAAAAGTGGCGTCGGTTAGGCGTTCCGGGCCCCCGGGCCCCCCCGGCGCGCTCAAAAACCCCCCCGAGGGCAGTACGATGGGCGAGCGGAAAAAAAGTGAGGCCCCCAGTCAGCGCCCCCGGGGCACCCCCTTCCGACAGGCAGCCCGGGGTTTTTTTGGTCAAAGCTCCGGGGGGCGGCGAATGAAGCAAAGCAACATGAGGAACATAAAATCGTAACAGAAATCTGGGCCCCCGCTCCGTGCAGCAGGGGGATGATTCCGAAAAAATCCCCTTTTATAAAGGGGGAAAACATGTCAAAAAGCAAACCTCAAAAAAAAAAAATACTAAAAAACATTGTTTACAAAATCTAAAGGGCAAAAATATCAAAAACCGGATCGGGAAATTGCCGGGAAATACAGAAAAAATTCAAATTCTGAAAGCTTTCCCCTTGGCGGCATAAACCCCCAATCAAAATAGGAGCGACATGACCATTAAAACCTATGAAAAACATTGACCAATCAGAATCAACGGGGGGACAGTTCAAAATACAGTAAAAATGCAGAAAAGAGCGTTTGGGTTAAACTAGCGGGGTTTGGTAGCTCACCAAATCAGAATGGATGACAAAGACCCATTATATCCTAGGGAGAATTTTGCCCAACAAAACCAAGGCGGGACGTTAAAAAATACAGTAAAAAGCAGAAAAAAACTGATTGTTAATGCGGCGGGACTTGGCTATCCACCCAAATCAAGCGCTATTTACTTCTCCTCTTTGTATCTATGGAGAGAGGGGCATCTGAAATCCCCGGCCTCAGCTCGTGCGGCAGGAGTATTAAAAAAAAAAATCTTTTTGATTAATGTAAAACATTATCACATAAAAGCAAACCTTCTGTAAAAATAAATCTTTAAAACCCGAACAACCGTTTGCCCCCGAGACCGGCGCACAAAGGGAATTGAAATAGAGAGAATTGCCGGGGAAATACAGTAATCAAATTGTTTAAGCTCTTCTGATTGGTGGGCATAAACCAGCCAATCAAATAGGGGACAGTGGCCCTATACCTTGGGGGAGAATTGCCAATCAAATAGGCAACGGGGACCCATTAAACCTTTTGAGAAAAAATTGACCAATCATATTCCAAGGCGGGACAGTTCAAAATACAGTAAAAAGGCAAAACGAGCTGATTTTAAACGCGGGGGCTCGCCCTTACCAAATCAGCGCGAGCTACTTTCTCATAGAGCTGGGGGAAAAGAAATTCCCGATGAGCTCTGGTTGGGCAATTTAAAAGGGGCCCCGGGGTTATTTGACCAATGGGAGAGCAGCGACGCCCCTGGGGTTTCTAAGCAATCAAAATAAAACTGAAAAGGGGGCCGAAATCAAATAATAACACTACAGAAGGGGTCCCAAAGTGTATATAAAAAAAAAAAAATTGGGGGGAAAAGAAAAAAAAATTTTAAATCAATAAAATCATGTTTATTCTTTATTTTCGTTGCACCCAACTATTGACCTTGCTAAAAAAAAAAAAGAAAAAAACCCTGATTTTATTGATTTTTAAAATTTTTTTTTTTTACCCCCAATTAATTTTTCTTTTATATACCATCGGGACCACTTCTTATGTTATTATTGATTTCGGCCATTTTTCAGTTTATTCAGATTGCATTTAAAAACCATGAAGGCGCTCGCTCTCCCATTTGGGCCAAATAACGCGCCCCTTTTAAATTGCCAATCACAGACCACTCGGAATTTCTTTTCCCCATAAACTCATGGAAAGTACTGGCGCCGATTGGCTAACTGGACAGCCCCCCCCGCTTCAACCAATCAGCTCGTTTCTTCTTTTTTTCTGTATTTGAAATGTCCCCCTTGGGAAAATATTGGTCAATTTTTTTCCCCTAGGTATAATGGGCCACTGCCTCCTATTCTGATTGGCGGCATAAACCCGCCCCTCAAAGACTTAAACAATTTGAATTACTGTATTTCCCGGCATTCTCTCTATTTCAATTCCCCCAGTACGCCGGGCCTCGGCAACAAACGCGTTGTTCGGGATTTAACTGATTTATTTTTAGAGAAGGTTTTACGCTTTTCTGAAATTTTTACACTTAATCAAAAGATTTTTTTTTTATTAACTTTATGCCGCACGGCGCTGAGAGCCGAGATTTCTGCGCCATCTCTCCATAGACTACAATGGGGAAAATACTGCGCTCTGATTGCTGGATAGCCAAGCCCCCGCAGCTCAGCCAATACTCTTTTCTGTCTTTTAACTGTATTTTGAAATTTCCCCCCCTTTATTCTGATTGGTCAATAGTTTCCCATAGGTTTTTTAAGGCTCGTCGCTCCTATTCTGATTGCAATAGTTCTCCATAGGGTATAATGGGGCTCTGTCCTCCTATTTGATTGGCTGGGAAGCCCAAACCCCCCCTAGCTTAACCAAACAGCTCTTTTCTGCATTTTTACTGTATTTTGAACTTCCCCCCCCTTTGATTTTTATTGTTCAAACTTCTCCAAGGCCCATAATATCTTTGTACTCCATTCTGATTGGCGGCTAGCCCAAGCCCCCGCTAGCTCAGCCCAAACACTCTTTTCCCGCATTTTTACTGTATTTTTAACTGTCCCGCCTTTGATTCGATTGTCAATAGTTCTCTAATTTTTTAAAGGGTTTTACGGGGGCCTCCTATTCTGATTGGGCCGGTTTTTTTGCCGACCAATGAAAAGCTTTTCAGAATTTGAATTACTGTATTTTTTCCCGCAAATTTCCAATACCTAATTCTTGAATTAAAATATTGGGAAAATGATTTTTGTTTTTTTGTTTTTTATTTTTGAGGTTTCACTCTTTTCCCGAATGTTAACGCCTTTTATAAAGGGATTTTTTTTTCATACTCCGCAAACCCACATCTGGAAGATTTTTCGCTGTTTTTCCACCCGTCTCCCCATCGGAACCAAAATTTTTGGCGCAGTCCCGCCGGCCCAATCCGCACTGCGCCCCACACACTGGGCGGGCTTTTTCCCCGCATGATGGTGCGCACCTCCGGCGGCAAATCTTTGGCGCAGCCCCCACGCGCCTAAGTCCCCCCCACTGTGCCTAAAAACTGCAGGCGCGCGGGCTTTTCATAGTAATTTTGAGCCCCGCCCCCCGCCAAAAAAAATCAGGGACAGATTTCGCCGGAAAAAACGGGAAAAGCGTGCCCCGACCTGGGGACTTCATGCATGTCGCCCAAAATATATATATATAAAATAATATATATATAATAAAAATATATATAAATATATATATATATATATAATATATATAATAAATATATAAAAATATATAATAAATATATATTCAATACACAAAATACACACCACAACACACACAGCACTACAGGTGAACCCAAATTTCCCCCCCCTCTATAAAAGCCCCATCTGCATTTTCCCCCCCCTCTATATAAAGCCCCATCTCATTTTTTTCGATTTCTCCCTCCCTCATATAAAGCCCCCCGCAGGTTTTTTTCCCTCCCCTCTTATAAAGCCCCATCTGCAGGTTTTTCCCCCCCTCTATAAAAGCCCCATCGCAGGGTTTTTCCCTCCCTCTATATAAAACCCCCACTGCGGGTTTTTCCCCCCCCTCTAAAAAAAGCCCCCTCTGCAGGTTTCTCCCCTCTATATAAAGCCCCATCTGCAGGTTTCTCTCCTCCCCTCTATAGAAAGCCCCATCTGCAGGTTTCTCCCTCCCCTCTATAGAAAGCCCCAGCTGCAGGTTTCTCCCTCCCCTCTATATAATGCCCCATCTGCAGGTTTCTCCCTCCCATCTATAGAAAGCCCCATCTGCAGGTTTTTCTCTCTGACATGAAATCAGAATAAACCTTCCCCGTTTTAGGTTAATTAGGAACCAAAATTATTTCTATCTGACAAATGCAGAATAATGAGAGAGAATTTTTAAGGCATTTTTATTACTTTCTGTAAAGTCAGAAGTTTCCTCTATTTCATTAGTATTTGGTGGCTTTGCTCTTAAACTGTAGGACTTGGGTCAAATGTTCTGGATTCTTCCACAAGCTTCTCACAATAGTTGGGAGGAATTGTGTCCCATTCCTCCTGACAGAACTGGTGTCACTGAGCCATGTTTGGGGGTCTCCTCGCTCGCACCGGCCTTTTCAGTTTTATCCAATAGGACTTAGATCAGGGCTTTGTGACGGCCGCTCCAAAACATTGACTTGGTTCTCCTTAAGCCACTTTGTAACCAGTTTGGCAGTAGCTTCGGGTCATTGTCCATTTGGAAGAACCATTTCCACCCAAGCTGTATCTTCCTGACTGATGTCTCAGTCCGTCCTGCAGCAAAACAACCCCACAACATGATGCTGCCACCCCCATGTTTCACAGTTGGGATGATGTTCTTAGGCTTCCAAGCGTCTCCCATTTTATCCAAACTTAACAATGGTTTTTATGGCCAAACAGTTCAATTTTAGTTTCGTCAGACCACAGGACATGTCTCCAGAAATGTAGGTCTATGTTCCTGTGCATTTGAAAACCTTTCAGCCCATGTTGATACAGTACTTGTTTCACTGTGGATAATGATACACTCTTACCAGCTTCTGTCAGCATCTTCACAATGTCTTTTGCTTTTGTTCTTGCCTTGATCTGCACATGTCGGACCAATAGCACGTTCATCTCTGAGACACTGAACCCGTTTGGCCTCCAGTCTTCTAGTCTACTTACATATAATTGTTTGTACAGATGAACGAGGTTCCTTCAGGTATCTGGAAATTGCAGCCAAGGATGATCCAGACTTGTGCAAGTCCACAATTCTCTTCCTGATATTTTGGGCCCTGATTCTTTAGACTTTCCCATGATGTTACACACAGAAGCAGTGTTTCTGGTGTGCTATAAAATACATCCACAGTGTCTCTAATTAACTCAGATGTTGCCAATAAACCTATCAGAAGCTTCCAAAGACATGACATCATCATATGGGCGGTCCCAGTATTCACATATACATGTATGCTTTTATATATACACACATACTGTATAGACACAGGACACACAAACATTCACATCGCACTCCCATATATATCATGTGGTAGCTTCTTGTGCCCACTGCTGTTCCCCTCTCCTCTGTGCTCCTGCAGGCAGCTCCATCTGGTGCCCCCTTTGCCCTCCATGTCCAGATGCTGATAAGTGCCCCAGGTGCCCGTCTCACACTCTGCGCTGCCCAGAGGCTCCAGCCTAGAGGGCTTGGCCAGTTGGTAAACCCTCTGCCTCATCCCAAAAAGTTTTTTTTAAACTTTTCTTTAGACGAGAGTCCCTTTAAAGTCTCGCCCCTTCCTGTGCCAGTCTGTGTGCGACTTGTTTATCTGGGTGGTGGCGGCGTGCCCGCAGCTCCTGGGTGCCCCCTCCTTACATTTATGTGGTATTTGGCCGGCTTCCCTCCCTGAATGGAAATCTTCGTACATGCGGCCACCGTCCTGGCTCCCTCTTCCCACAGGGAAGCATGAGTGATGCCCATGTTCCTCCATCACAGCCGCTTCCATTCCCAGTCCCCCCCCCCCTCCCTGTGCCCAGTCTGGGCTGTCGGTGGCGCAGGCACCCGGCTAATCTCACCTTCCAGCATTGTTTCCACACAACCTTATCCAGCAGAGGATTATCCGGGCGGCCGCTCTGCATTCCCAATGTGGTTAATGCTGCGGAGAAATGTGCTGCAGCTAATTAAAGTGAACGCAGCACCCGCACCGGGCACCTGAGGGCTACATGTATCTATGATTCCAATCACCTCTAAGAATATAAAGCAGCCTAGGAAACTTTAACTGGAGACAAACATTTCTGACCCCAGTTGGCAAGATCTCTGCTTGCTGTCAGCAAACACAAGGCAATTCTGGTTATTTCCTAACTGAGCTGTGCTGAGGATTTGTTGCAGTTACACCCGGTCTAATCAATGTTTCCATTCAACTAACAGCAAGCAGAGATACTGTGCACCCATGTAGTAAGTGTATATCCATATGTATATGTACTGGTTGATACTATTCATCAGTACAAGTGGGAGCTGTATACAGTTCATATAGTACTACTTGCATCATTACATCTCACAGCTGAGGGTTTGTTGCATTTATACCAAGTATCATCAATGTTTCCATTCAAATACAGCAAGCAGGTATACAGTGCACCCATGTACTAAGTGTATATGTATATGTGCGGGTTGGTACAATTCATCGGTATAGGTGTAAGCTATTAGTACTGTGTCCAGTTCAATGCCAGGCCGACGGGTAGACGACCACCTAGGGCGATACTTCATCCCAGGCAGGAAGGAGGTGCAAGAAGGGATGGAGTGGGATGAATTTTCCATTCGGGGGCGCTATGTGCCTTATTTGCCTAGAATACCTTGTCCATGTCCTGGTGCAGCTCATAGAGCATTGCCTGTACTTCTATTATTGCAATTATACCCAGTGTAATCAATGTTTCCATTTAACTACAGCAAGCAGAGATACTGTGCACCCATGTAGTAAGTGTATATCCATATGTACTGGTTGATACTATTCATCAGTACATGTGGGAGCTGTATACAGTTCATATAGCACTACTTGCATCATTACATCTACAGCTGAGGGTTTGTTGCATTTATACCAAGTATCATCAATGTTTCCATTCAAATACAGGAAGCAGATATACTGTGCACCCATGTAGTAAGTGTATATTCATATTTATATGTGCATCTATTCATCAGTACAGATGGGAGCCTTATACAGTTCATACAGCATTGCCTGCATCATTACATCTCACAGCTGAGGGTTTGTTACAGTTGTATTCAGTCTAGACAATCTATTGCAGTGCAGATCTCATCCTGATAATTGCCTATAACCTATCAACCTGGAATTCGTAAGCGTTGCCAGGATTGTTACATCTCACAGCTGAGGGTTTGTTACAGTTGTATCCGATCCAACACTATCTTCTGCGGTGCAGACAATTGCTTACGACCTATCAGTCTGGCATCCATGGGGCACTGTCCAGACTGGATACAATTGTAGCAAAACTCCAGCTTTGAAAAGAATTGGTTCGGAATGTTGGCAAGAACGATTCCTTTCACTGAGAGCAAGCAGAGGTCTTAGAAACCACGGGACCTTGAACGATATGACCTTCAACAAAAGTGCAGGTCCTTCTGGCGGGCTGTGATTGGGAGCTGGGGCTCCTTGTGCTTTTTGGGGCCCTGTTTCTGGGTATGCCCTGTTATCTCTAGAGGGTGCACGTACCCCACCAGCCGGGTTCTCCTCATAGTTCTGATTATTCACTGATTCGTGACAATGTATAATCCCATCTCGTGGCAGAGCCGTTCGTGTTGGCGCCGCAGAAAGTAGGTTAATCGCCGCGGCTGAGCACCGTGTGAAGAGGATGAAAGTATTTGGGGCGACTGTGGACCCAGATGTGAGGACCCTGTACTCCAGACCCGGGGATCTCATGCCATTACTTATCTGCTGTAAACATTCAATCATCCGGCATCTGGTAATCCGGAACTCCCAATGCAATCAGATGAGGAGTTCTGCTTCACTCGTCCAGGTCACCACATATCAGGGGAAGCGCAGGGTGCTGGCGCCCCCTTGAGTTTTGGTAAATGCAAGGTGGCTTCTGGACAGGCTTGGACTGGCCCACAGGGGAACAGGACAGGGTCCCGATGGGTTCCTAGACTTGGGGTTGATTTTCATTGAGAAAGGCAAAAAAAAAGAGGCAGAAAACAAGAGGCATGTGCAGTAGCTATAGGGTGGGCCCCAAGAATCATCTACACTGGTGGCCCTAAAAATCATCTACACTGGTGAGCCCCAAGAATCAACTTCATGGTGGCCCCAAGAATCATGTCCACTGGTGACCCTAAGAATCATGTCCACTGGTGGCCTCAAGAATCAATTCCATAGTGGGCCACAAGAATCATCTCCACTGGTGGGAGCCAAGAATCAACTCCAATGGTGGACCCCACGAATCACCTCTACTGGAGGGCCCAAAGAATCATCTCCACTGGTGGGCTCTAAGAATCATCTCTACTGGTGGCCTCAAGAATTAATTCCATGGTGGACCCCAAGAATCACCTCTACTGGTGGGCCCAAAGAATCATCTGTACTGGTGGGCCCAAAGAATCATCTGTACTGGTGGGCCCTAAGAATCATCTCTACTGGTGGCCTCAAGAATAACTTCCATGGTGGACCCCAAGAATCACCTCTACTGGAGGGCCCTAAGAATCATCTCTACTGGTGGGCCCCAATAATAATCTTTACTAGTGGACCCCAAGAATCAACTCCACTGGTGGGGTCCAAGAATCAACTCCATGGTAGGCCCCAAGAATCTTCTACACTGGTGGCCCCAAGAATCATCTACACTGGTGGCCCCAAGAATCATCTCCACTGGTGGCCCCAAGAATCATCTCCACTGGTGGCCCCAAGAATCAATTCCATGGTGGACCCCAAGAATCACCTCTACTGGAGGGCCCTAAGAATCATCTCTACTGGTGGGCCCCAATAATAATAACTTTTAAAGTGGACCCAAGAATTTAACTCCACTGTGGGTCCAAGATCAAACTCCATGGTAGGCCCCAAGAATCTTCTACACTGGTGGCCCCAAGAATCATCTCCCCTGGTGGCCCCAAGAATCATCTCCACGGGTGGCCCCAAGAATCTACTCCACTTGTGGGCCCAAGTATCTACTCCACTTGTGGGCCCCAAGAATCATCTCTACTGGTGGCCCAAATAATCATCTCTACTGGTGGGCCCAAATAATCATCTTTACTGATGGGCCCCAAGAATCATCTTTACTGGTGGGCCCCAAGAATCATCTTTACTGGTGGGCCCCAAGAATCATCTTTACTGGTGGCCCAAATAATCATCTTTACTGGTGGGCCCCAAGAATCATCTCTACTGGTGGCCCAAATAATCATCTTTACTGGTGGGCCCCAAGAATCATCTCTACTGGTGGCCCAAATAATCATCTTTACTGGTGGGCCCCAAGAAACTACTCCACTTGTGGGCCCCAATAATCTACTCCACTTGTGGGCCCCAAGAGTCATCTATACTGTGAGCCGCAATAATTTACTCCACTGGTGGGCCACAGGAATTAACTCCACAAGTGTGCTCCAAGAATCAGCTCTAAAGATGGGCCCCAGTAATCATCTCAACTGTTGGGTACTAAACACTCCAGCCCGCCACTAATCATGGGTGTGGGCAAGACTGTCTGAATTGTTAACCATCCCAGGAGCAGGGGTCAGGGAGGACTATGGAGCGGGTCCCAATAGTGCTTCCCTCCAGCTCCAGGACCATGTGTTGTAGAGCTTCAGGCTACTGGATCTGACTATCACATGACCGATCATGCTGGGAGTTGTGGTATTGCAGCAGCTGGAGAGCTACAGACACCAGTGTGTCCTCCATAGAGGTCTCCAGACTTTCACCTTTCCCATTATCTCCCCTCTCTCATCTGCTCTCTCTTGGGTCTGTGGCCAGCTTCTTCTCTTTGGAAGCCCTTGTGCTTTGTAAGAGATAAGCGTCATCGGCAGCACAGAGAATGGTTGGCCGGGCGGTGGACTGAGAGGTTTCTGTAGCTGCAGTAATCTTCTATAAACCAATATACAGACCCTCTGCTTGGATAAGGACATTCCTGGCTCACTTTACTCTTCTGACATTAAGGTCATTTCTGAAGGTCAATGGGAGGAATAATGAAGCCAAGATACACTGAACAGCAATGGGTTACTATAGGATTATCTAGCTGGTGAAGCCAAAAGTTCTCAAAGGCGGCGACATCACACCCAGTGACCACTACAAACAGAAGAACATTCACCATATCACTATATACAGGAGAACCCCAGGTTATACCAGCATGCTCCATATCACTATATACAGGAGATCCCCAGGTTATACCAGCATGCTCCATATCACTATATAAAAGGAGATCCCCAGGTTAAAACCAACATGCTCCCTATCACTAAAATACAGGAGATCCCCAGGTTATACCAGCGTGCTCCATATCACTATATTACAGGAAACCCAGGTTATACATCGTGCTCCATATCACTATATACAGGAGATCCCCAGGTTATACCAGCATGCTCCATATCACTAATATACAGCAGATCCCCAGGTATACCACATGCTCCATATCACTATATACAGCAGATCCCAGGTTTATTCCAGCATGCTCCATATCACTATAAACATGAGATCCTCAGGTTATACCAGCATGTTTTCCCTATCACTATATACAGGAGATCCCCAGGTTATACCAGCATGCTCCATATCACTAATACAGGAGAGGGGCCCAGGTTATACCAGCATGCTCCATATCACTATATACAGAGAGGCCCAGGTTATAACCAGCATGCTCCATATCACTATATACAGAGATCCCCAGGTTATACCAGCATGCTCCATATTTACTATGTACAGGAATCCCCAGTTATACCAGCATGCTCCATATCACTAAATACAGGAGATCCCCAGGTTATTCCAGCATGCTCCATATCACTATACAGGAGACCCCAGGTTATACCAGCATGCTCCATATCATATATACAGGAGACCCCAGTTATAACCAGCATGCTCCATATCACTATATACAGGAAAACCCCCAGGTTATACCAGCATGCTCCATATCACTATATACAGGAGATCCCCAGGTTATACCAGCATGCTCCATATACACTATATACAGGAGATCCCAGGTTATACAGCATGCTCCATATCACTATATACAGCAGATCCCCAGGTTATACCTGCTTTCATATCACTCATACAGGGATCCCAGGTTATACCAGAAATCATATCACTACATACAGGTTATCCCCAGGTTATACCAGCATCTCCAAATCACTAATACAGGAGAGGCCCAGTTTATCCCAGCATGCTCATATTACTACAATACGGGAGATCCCCAGGTTATACCAGCATGCTCCATATCACCCTTTTACAGGAGATCCCCAGGTTATACCAGCATGCTCCATATCACGCTATACAGCAGATCCCCAGGTTATACCAGCCTACCCCATATCACTATATACACACACGAGATACACCGGATTATAGCATCTGTAAATATGGGTAGCTGTAGTAACAGGAACATAAAGCTGTTTGTAGATGTCTTACAGGCTTTACCTTTAACATATTTGTCTAAAAGGTTCTATCTAATCTCCTGAAAAAAACTCTTTCCTTAGCTTCTTTTGTTCCATGTTTGATGTGGTGCACACCATGATACCAAACAGCACAATGACTACTTTTCACCCTTCAGATGGGCAGGCAGACTGATTATAAGTTTCAAGATACCCAAGATACTAATTTCAGGACATACCTTAGTTTAACATGTCCCCATGTCTTTTCTAGGGGCGCCACCATTTTTGTCCAGGACAGATTCACTTTTTTTTTTATCCTTTTCAGCTGATAAAAAATATCAGTGTTTGATTTTCAGTAAATTTACACTTTGTCAGTTTCAGGTTATTTCAGGGACCATGTACTCTGGGCTTTGCCCGCAGTCTGGTGCCCGCTCCTGGGGGATACTTTCTTAGATTTCGGTCTGACGTCCCGGTGTCTTGGGCTCTGCCTCGCGCCTCCACTTCCCTCTCACATCGGAGGAGCAGGTCGGGCTCGTTACATGTGACCCGTCTGTGAGAGCAGTTTGACGTCTGCACTCTCCAGGACCCTGATATTTAACCTCTCGCAGGGAAACTGGAGAGCACGTTCTGTGTCTCTGTATTGGAAAAAGGGTCACGGGGATCATATGGTCTGTGGTACCACCACCGGGCACAATAGAGAGAATGGCTGCTCGCTAAATATAGATGGGTGGCTGGATGTGCGACCCGGGGTGTACGGTGTCAGCTCTGCCGCCCGGTGAGGAAACTGCAGTCCTAAAAACCAACAGATTTACTGCCGAACCAAGATGGTGTCCTGAGCAGCCACAGAGGACACCGAGCCAATTGCCATAGTCACCATGTGTGGTCAGGGTCATATTGTGCCTCAGTGTCCTGCAGATTATAGCGGGCTCAGACTGCCCCAAATGGTGACTATACTCAAATGGGCCCCTGGGAATGGCAGGCATAGGGTTGCTTGACAGGTAGAAAGGCAGAGGGAGAGAGTGCAAGAGACATGTGCAGTATATCCAGTCATGCACAGTAGTTGTAGGGTGGGCTCTAAGAATCAACCCCACTGGTGGGCCTCAAGAATCATCTCTACTGGTGGGCCCCAAGAATCATCTCCACTGGTGGGCCCCAAGAATCATCTCCACTGGTTGGCCCCAAGAATCATCTCCACTGGTGGACCCCAATAATCATCTCCACTGGTGGGCCTCAAGAATCATCTCCACTGGTGGGCCCAAGAATCATCTCCACTGGTGGGCCCCAATAATCATCTCCACTGGTGGCTCCAAGAATCAGCTCCACTGGTGGGCCTCACGATTCATCTCAACTGGTGGGCCTAAGAGTCAACTCCACTGGTGGGCCTCAAGAATAATCTCCAACTGGTGGGCCCTAAGAATCAACTCCACTGGTGGCCCTAAGAATCAACCCCACTGGTGGGCCCCAAGAATCATCTCAACTGGTGTGCCCTGAGAAAGAAATCAACTGGTGGGCCCCAAGAATCATCTCCACTGGTGGCCCCAAGAAACATCTCCACTGTGGGCCTCAAGAATCATCTCCAACTGGTGGGCCCCAAGAATCATCTCCACAGGTGGCCTCAGAATCTCTCCACTGGTGGCCAGACATCTCCACTGGTGGCCCAGAACACTCCACAGGTGGCTCCAAGAATCACTCCATGGTGGGCCTCAAGAGTCAACTCCACTGGTGGGCCTAAGACTCAACTCCACTGGTGGGCCTCAAGAATCATCTCCACTGGTGGGCCCTAAGAATCAACTCCACTGGTGGGCCCTAAGAATCAACCCCACTGGTGGGCCTCAAGAATCATCTCATCTGGTGTGCCCTGAGAACTAATGCAACTGGTGGGCCCCAAGAATCATCTCCACTGGTGGGCCCCAAGAATCATCTCCACTGGTGGGCCCCAAGAATCATCTCCACTGGTGGCTCCAAGAATCAACTCCAGTGGTGGGCCCCAGGAATCATCTCCACTGGTGGCCTAAAGTCAACCTACTGTGGGCCTCAAGAATCCTCTCATCTGATGTGCCCTGAGAATTAATGCAACTGATGGGACCCAGTATCAACCCCACTGGTGGCCCCAAGAATCAACTCCATTGGTGGGCCTCAACAATCATCTCCACTGGTGGCTCCAAGAATCAACTCCACTGGTGGGCCTCAAGAATCATCTCAACTGGTGGGCCCTAAGAGTCAACACTACTGGTGGGCCTCAAGAATAATCTCAACTGGTGTGCCCTAAGAATAATCTCAACTGGTGGGCCCCAATAATCATTCCACTGGTGACTCCAAGAATCAACTCCCCTGGTGGACCCTAAGAGTCAACTCCACTGGTGGGCCTCAAGAATAATCTCAACTGGTGGGCCCTAAGAGTCAACTCCACTGGTGGGCCCTAAGAATCAACCCCACTGGTGGGCCTCAAGAATCATCTCATCTGGTGTGCCCTGAGAATTAATGCAACTGATGGGACCCAGGTATCAACCCCACTGGTGGCCCCAAGAATCAACTCCATTGGTGGGCCTCAACAATCATCTCCACTGGTGGGCCCCAAGAGTCATCTCCACTGGTGGCCCCAAGAATCAACTCCACTGGTGGGCCTCAAGAATCAACTCCACTGGTGGGCCCTAAGAATTAATGCAACTGGTGGCCCCAAGTATCAACTCCACTGGTGGGACCCAAGAAACAACTCCACTGGTGGCCCCAATAATCAACTCCACTGGTGGCCTCAAGAATAAACTCCACTGGTGGGCCCTAAGAATTAATGCAACTGGTGCCCCAAATCACTCCACCTGGTGGGCCCCAAGAATCAACTCCACTGTGGCCCAGAGAAACTCCACTGTGTCAAAGAATCAGCTTCACTGGTGGAAGCCAAGAGTCAACTCTATTGGTGGGTCCACAAAATCAACTACACTGGTGTCACCAAAAATCAAGACCACTGGTGGGCGGAAGAATCAACTCTACTGGTGGCCCAAAATCAGCTCCCCTGGTAGCCCCAACAATTTACTCTACTAGTGGCCACATCAACCCCACCGTTGGGCCCCAGGACCTCAGTCTGACACTAGATTCTACTATATTACCCAGGGTCGGGAACGGGGCCAAATCCCCCTGAACTAGATGCCAGTTCTTCCAATTAAGAGTAAGTGTGGAGTGACGTGAGTGTCCAGCAGGTCGGCGCTGTAGACCTTGAGTGATGCTGCTGCCTCCAGCTCCAATACAGAGACGCTTCACCTTGAGATTTATTGCAGGTGTCTCATGTACCTGAAGCCATAGTTACCCAGCTCTCCACAGAATCTGAAGGGGATGGGATTTATCTGTCTCATCCGGTCATACTAGGTCTAGTCAGGGTTTCAGAGGACAGTCCAGGGGCCGAGGTTGTGCTTGTCAGTGGACATCCCTATCTGCGGTAGCTCTATAGATCTACTCTTTTATTCCTGAACCAGGAGGCTCAGGATGAACGTTGATGAAAAGTGGAAGGGAGTTCCTCCTGGTAGTCATCCCTCCAAACCCATACAGGTCACTCTTCTGCCATCTTAACCCCCGATAGATAAGAACAGAATGAGGAGTCTTATTATTTCTAAGGAAGAAGCGCTTCCTAGCGGTTTCCATGGAGACGGTGACGCACGCGCTGCGCTCCAGCACCCTCCACGATTTCCATATTGATGACGCGCGCTCATGATCATTGTGCAATGTGACGACGTGTTATTGACCATGTCAGATCCTGAGAGGTGATGACATCACATAACGAAGAGCTCTAGGCTCCTCCCTCTCATCAAAGACCCTCCCGCTCGGTTTTAGCGTTAGTTTGTAAAGCAGAGATCCAACCCGTCCATCCCGCCCTGTAGTGTAATAACAGAGGTTATAATATTTCTGTCCTTAGTGTAACAGAACTCAGCTCTCCAAACAGAGACAGAGACGCAGCAGAGATTCTGGAGCAGCTGCAGTGTAAAGTATGGGGGAGGCAGATCATGTGATCTCCGCTCTCACTATGTGGACTCTCAGTTATCTGGAACGCGAGATTTTATTTAGAGATCAAAAACTGTTCAGTGAAACAATGAGATGAAGGAAACTTCTGGAACTTCAGACTTTTATAACATATCCACAGATCTATCAGACATCTACAGCATATTTACTATTTACTACATATATACTAATCATTCTCACCCATAAAGCTCTCCACAGTGCTGCACCCCCTACATCTCCTTCTCATCTCTGTCTACCACCCTACCCAGTCTCTCCACCTGCGCAAC
>JAODAL010070010.1:0-16107 GCA_025379985.1 Phyllomedusa bahiana
TAAACTTTTAACCCCCCTAATGTCGTAAAAAAAAAAAAAAAAAAGACATATAAAAAAATGATGCCAAACTACAGCAGACATATGGTAGATGCTAGTTATAAACTATTTTGATTGGAATATCTATCTGTCTTACATGTCAGAAATTTTTGAAGTTTGAATTGGTAAATTTTTTAAAATTTTTCACGATATTTTTCACAAATAAACAAGCATTTTTTGGACCAAAATTTCTTACTATCTTAAAGCACAATGTGTCACGAGAAAACAGTCTCTGAATCACATGGATAGGTTAAAGTGTCAAAAAGTTATTCTCACATAAAGTGACACATGACAGATTTAAAAAATTGGGGCTCTGTCAGAGAGGCCAAAACTGGCTCCGGCGGTAAGGGGTTAAAGAGTGAAAAGTAGTCACTGTGCTGTTTGGTATTATGGTGTGTACCACACTGAACGTGAAAGAGCAGAAGATAAGGAGAGAGTTGTCTCAAGAGAATAGAAAGACAATTATAGACCAAATCTTTAAGACCATCTTCAAACAGCTTGATGTTCCCATTACTACAGTTACACATATTATTCAGAAGTTTAAGGTCTATGACTGAAGCTAACCTTCCTGGATGTGGCTGCAAGAATAAAATGTATGACAAATTGAAGAGATGGATCATTTGAATCATAACCAAAAAGGCCAAAAAAAACTTCCAAAGAGACTATAGGTGAACTCCTAGGTCAAGGTGTCAGATCAGTGTCAGATCGTACCATTCATCACTATCTTTGCCAAAGTGGAATTTGTGGAACATGACTGAAGAGGAAACCACTATTGAAAGCAAATCATAAAAATCAAGACTTGAATTTGCCAAAATACATATTGACAAGCCACAAAGCTTCTGGAAGAATGTCCTTTGGGCAACTGAAACAAAACTGGAGCTTTTTGGCAAGTCCCATCAGCTTTATGTTCACGACGATGCAAAAATTAGGCATACAAAAAAAAGAACATTGTACTTACTGTAAGATATGGAGGAGGCTTGGTTATGTTTTGGGGTTACTTTCCTGTATTTGCAAAGAGTGTCTTGAATCTGGAGCGAAATGTGCTGCCTAATGTCAGAAAGCTTGGTCTCAGTCATAGGTCCTCCAAATGGATAATGACCCAAAACGTACATCTAAAAACATCCAAGTATAGCTAAGTGTAACACATTGGACTATTCTGAAGTGGCTGCTATAAGCCCTGGTAAAAATTCTATTGAACATGGAAGGAGCTGAAACATGCAGCCTAGAGAAGGCCTTGTCATAGTTATATCATCAGGTTCTGGGGATATTAAAAAGGCCACACATGAATCTGTTGCTAGTATGGCACATTGCCAATGACTAAGGGGTAATATACATTGGAACACTGTGGTGACATAATAAATGAGGCACTGGTGAAAAATGTGCTGATGTCACAAATACACATTTATGACATAAGGAATATGCCATAGTTGAAGGGCTCAGCTTAGTACCAATATGTGAGACACCTGAAGACGCTGAACCTGTATCCACAAATTGCCTTCCTCGATGTAATTTGAACAGGACCTTACAGAGAAGTTTTCTTCCTTTAAGCACCATTTCACATGTATTAGTGGTTAATTTCTACTAACTGGTATCACTGGAAGAATGCAGAAATAATCTGTTATTGCTTGTTTGTGCCTTTCACCCATTACCATATATACTGTGGTACATTTATTGTTGATTAATATATCAATATTGTCTGGGCACTTAGAATAAATTTAGGCCTGGTACTAATCTATGTTGGAGGTTTCATTTGAAGCCTTCAGTGCAGATTCTGTCAAATAATACAGAAAAAAATAGTGCAGAATGCAGCACTATTTTTTCTGCTAAAACGATGGCTAATAGGACAGAAACCTGATGGACTCTCGCTGTGGTCAATGGAGTCCGTCGTGCGCCATTGGTATCTGTCATTTAATGGACCTGGTGCTACCTCTGTGACAGAGGTGGATGCAAACCAGGCCTAACGTCTACATAGAAAAAAGCTAGAAAAAACATTAACAATTTTGTTTTCTTTAACCCTAATGAGCTCAATAAGAAATGGTACAACAAATAATTAACACTTACCTCTTAAAATGGTTTTCTGCTTTTATACAATCCTTATTTATGAAAATTGTGATGCAAATGGATGCCAACTGGTTGTCGTGGCAGCTAGGACCTATGGAAGGTGTATCTTGTCCAGCAAAAAACAAGACCTCTAATGATGGGTTTGCCGTTTTTTGTAAGTTTGAAAACATCCTGCATGAGACTGATCACTGTCACCTGATAAAGTGCCCTTAGATCTGGTACAAAATGCGTAGTGATTTTATTACTACTGTAAGCACCCGCTTAGCACCGGACGCAATCAAGGACCATCCTGGGGGACACACTTTGCTTTCAGGACCGCCATCCTTGGTAGAACGGCATTTTTACACCAACATATGTCACACAGTCGACATGGTTTCTGTTCAACACTGGCCTTAGCCAGCTTTATTCACAGGCACAGGAACAACAGGATACAAAAACCAACCAAAATAAACCCTTGGCCGTCTAGCCACTAACTAAACATTTATAGACCCTGTCTATCAGTGGCATGGACCTCACCTCCAGACCCCCAAAACACTCTTGCACTTTACTCTGTCTCCCATTGGGTTCTGGCTTCTTCCAAGCCTTTGGGGCCAGAGCCTCTCTCCAACTCCACTGCCAGCTAGCAGACCATGTCCCCAGATCACCTGCAGTATCAGGCTTTTTATAGGCCTCCAGGGACCTGCAAAAAACCTGTCCTGGAACACGGGAACAGCCACCCACCCAACACTATAGCTGTTCCAAAACAGCCACCCCATACATAGCTGCCGTGCAGCTATTCTAGCTGCTACTGTAAGGGTATGTTCACATGGCTTATTGCGGAGTGTATAGTACGCGCTGCAATACGTCGGGTATTTTGGAACCACGCGCTGATCAGCGCGTAATTCCAAAGCACCGGGGGCCGGCCGGGTGCCAGCCCCATAGACATGCATTGTCAGTGGCGCGTATTTGCTGCTAACAATTGACATGTCAATTCTCCCCCCCAATCCGAACGTATTGTACGCGCGGGGGGGACGACACTTAATCCATAACTCTATGAGAGCTATGAATTACTGTAATTGCGGCACACATTTTGTCGCGCAATACGTTGCAAAATGCGCCCCCAAATACGTGGCTAAATAAGCCGTGTGAACATACCCTAAGTGTCAAAAACATAGCGTCACTAACCCAAAATAGGTGGCTTTTCCCCATCAAGACCAGGTCTTCGATGGCGCATCTGCAGCAGGCTGCACACCCTCTATTGGCAGAAACATGCGGCAGCCTGAGGTTGCTCTGCCATACTACTTAATTTGGTTGAAGTAACACTTCATGTGTGAAGTGTACTTAATAAAAAAAAACTTTGGTCATATAGTAGTGTCCATTGCTGATCAGGACAGCGCTGTTGAACACATCTGTTTAGGACATTTTGTCCTGTGGAATACACCAGAACCCCTCTGACCTGTGGAGACCTGGACTCCACAAGACCATTAGGCTAAGTACACACGGCTTTTTCACGCCGTAACTGCGGGACGGATTTTGCCCGCAATTACGGCGCGTGCCGTGCAGCGGGGGCTGGGCGGGGGTGCCGGCAGCTCGCCGGCCCCATAGACACTCATTAGCCACGGCGCATATCCCAGCGGGATTTTGTGCTTGTCACTTTCTCCCCGCTCGGCGTATTCGCCGAGCGGGGAGGGGAGACGGAATCCCTAGTTCTCTATGAGACGGATTACAGCCGTATTGGAGCGCACTACGGTGCGCAATACGGCTGAAATCCTTCCCAGAATCAGCCGTGTGAATATGCCCTTATAGCATACATGCCACCTCTCCCGTTTTTGGCGGGGGGGTCCCGTTATTTGGGGTCCCCCCCCCGCCCTCCCGGGGGAGTTGGCATTCCTCCTGCCGCCAGCAGGCGGCGGGGGTCCTTTAAATTACCGCGGCGCAAGAGTAGCGCTGGTGCGCTACTCTTGCGCCGCTGGGCCGCTCCTACAGGCGGGTGAAGCGGCCGCAGCGTCCGCTCACCCGCCCGGTGCGTGTCACTGTGCAGGGAGGAGGCAGGAGGGATCGCTCCCTCCTCCCTTCTCCCCCTGTATGTCCGGCGCCTGTGCGCGCTCTACATACAGGTCAGTGGCGCAGGGGAAGTGACGCGCGGCTGCACTCACTCCCCTGCGTCGCTGAGGAGATCGTCCGGAGCGGGCCGCGCTGCAGGAGCCTGGTGAGGTAAGTGACTTTTGTTATTTTATTTTATTAGCTTTAGGGGCCATCTACCTGGCTACAATAAGGGGCCTCTACCTGGCTACAATGGGGGCACTACCTGGCTACAATGGGGGGTCTACCTGGCAACAGAGGGGGCACTACCTGACTACAATAAGAGGGCACTACCTGACGACAATAAGGGGTCTACCTGGCTACAATGGGGGGGTCTACCTGGCAACAGAGGGGGCAACTACCTGACTACAATAAGGGGGCACTACCTGGCTACAGTGGGGGGTCTACCTGGCAACAGAGGGGGCACTACCTGACTACAATAAGGGGGGCACTACCTGGCTACAATGGGGGGGTCTACCTGGCTACAATGGGGGGTCTACCTGGCAACAGAGGGGGCACTACTGGCTAACAATGGGGGGTCTACCTGGCAACAATGGGGTACTACCTGGCAACAATGGGGGCACTACCTGGCTAACAATGGGACACTACCTGGCTAACAATGGGGACACTACCTGGCTAACAATGGGCACTACCGGCAACAATGGGGCGTCTACCTGGCAACAATGGGGGCACTACCTGGCAACAATGGGGGCACGACCTGGCAAACAATGGGGGCCCAACGTGGCAACAGGGGGGGCACAACCTTGAAAACAATGGGGGCACTACCTGGCAACAAAGGGGGGCACTAACCTGGCAACAAAGGGGGGCACCTACCAGGCTAACAAAGGGGGGCATCTACCTGGCTAAAAAAGGGGGCATCTACCTGGCTACCAAAGGGGGGGCATCTACCTGTCTACAAATTTTGGCTCTACCTGGCTACAGAGGGGGCATCTACTTGGCTACACGGGGGCATCTACCAGCCTGTAAAGGGCACTACCTGGTTATGGGGGGCTACTACCTGGCTATAAGGGCATCTACCTGGCTTTCTTCCAAAGCCGTTATGCAGTTAGGTGGAGTGGGTGTGGCTTTTTGAAGGGGCGTGGCATACTGACAAGATGGGCGTGTCCTGCTTTTTCATTTTCAAAAGTTGGCAACTATGCCTTATAGGTGTCCTGTGATATCTGGCACCAAGACTTTAGCAGCAGACCCTTTCAAGGGAATCTGTCACATTGAACATGCAATCAAATCTGCTGACAGCATGTTATAGAGCAGGAAGAGTTGAGCACATTGATATTTAGTTTCGTAGGGAAAGAATTAGTAGAACTTGCATGTTATTTATTTTAATCCCTGTTTATTCTTGGTTAAAGAGTCCAGTAGGCAATGTTATCAGCGATTGACAGCCATCTTGGAATGCACACTGATACAAGGAAGGTTGTCTATCACTGATAACACTGCCTACTGGAATCTCCTTAACTCAGAGTAAGCAGAGATTTAAATGAATAAAATATAAGTTCTACTGAACCTTTCCTTACAAAATTATTTATCAATCTGCTCAGCTCCTCCTGCTCTATAACACACCGGCAGCAGATCAGATAGTATGTTCCATGTGACAGGTTCCCTTTAAGTCCTGTAAGTTTTGCAGCCTCCATGAATCGCACTTGTTATAAGATTATGAGTCAACATCTTGAACTCTTTGTCATGTGCCTCAAAACATTCCTGACACACATTTGAAGTGTTGTAGGGTCATTATTCTGCTGAAAGAAGCCACTGTCATTGGGAAATACTGCAGCCATGAAGGGGTGTACTTGGACTGTACTATGACTATGTGGCATAGTGTAATAATACATGTACTTGCATATACATACACACATGCAGAGCCATATTTAATCAATATCACACCAATAAGACTCATTCATTGTGAGAAACCAATCCTATTACACATAGTAACATACACATGATGTCAGGAAAACAATGCATAGAGCATTATGTGTCATAGTGATATCTTTCCATAGTACATTCTGGTGCCATCTCTTCCCCAGGTAAGTGATGCAGATGACTTCAAACTATATATACACAACTATCCATCACTACACTACAAAATGTAGGACACAGTGGAGTAAATTTGGAAGAGACAGCTTTCTCCCTGTCCCCCGCTTGGTACCACCCACATCACATTGTACATTCCTGTATAGTCCTTTAATTTTTGAGCTGTGAGGATAGCAGGAGCTGCACTCTGCTGACTGTGAGGGTACCAGGAGCTGCACTCTGCTGATTGTGAGGGTGCCAGGAGCCGCACTCTGCTGACTGTGAGGGTGCCAGGAGCCGCACTCTGCTGACTGTGAGGGTTCCAGGAGCCGCACTCTGCTGACTGTGAGGGTACCAGGAGCCGCACTCTGCTGACTGTGAGGGTACCAGGAGCCGCACTCTGCTGACTGTGAGGGTACCAGGAGCCGCACTCTGCTGACTGTGAGGGTAACAGGAGCCGCACTCTGCTGACTGTGAGGGTGCCACGAGCCGCACTATGCTGACTGTGAGGGTGCCACGAGACGAACTATGCTGACTGTGAGGGTGCCACGAGCCGCACTCTGCTGACTGTGAGGGTGCCACGAGCCGCACTCTGCTGACTGTGTGGGTGCCACGAGCCGCACTCTGCTGACTGTGAGGGTGCCACGAGCCGCACTCTGCTGACTGTGAGGGTGCCAGGAGCCGCACTTTGCTGACTGTGAGTGTCCCACGAGCCGCACACGGCTGACTGTGCGTGTACCACGAGCCGCACTGTGCTGACTGTGAGTGTTGCAAGAGCCGCACACTGCTGACTGTGAGGGTAGCAAGAGCCGCACACTGCTGACTGTGAGTGTAGCAGGAGCCGCACACTGCTGACTGTGAGTGTAGCAGGAGCCGAACTCTGCTGACTGTGAGTGTAGCAGGAGCCGAACTCTGCTGACTGTGAGTGTAGCAGGAGCTGAACTCTTGCGACTGTGAGTTGAGAAGTCAAGAGCCGCCCTCTGCTGACTGTGAGGGTTCCATGACCGCACTCTGCTGACTGTGAGGGTGGCAGGAGCCGCACTCTGCTGACTGTGAGTGTAGCAGGAGCCGAACTCTGCTGACTGTGAGTGTAGCAGGAGCCGAACTCTGCTGACTGTGAGTGTAGCACGAGCCGCACTCTGCTGACTGTGAGGGTACCAGGAGCCGCACTCTGCTGACTGTGAGGGTACCAGAGCCCACTCTGCTGACTGTGAGGGTACCAGGAGCCGTCACTCTGCTGACTGTGAGGTAACAGGAGCCGCACTCTGCTGACTGTGAGGGTGCCACGAGCCGCACTCTGCTGACTGTGAGGGTGCCACGAGCCGCACTCTGCTGACTGTGAGGGTGCCACGAGCCACACTCTGCTGACTGTGAGGGTGCCACGAGCCGCACTCTGCTGACTTAGTGAGGGTGCCCACGAGCCGCACACTGCTGACTGTGAGGGTGCCACGACTGAGCCCGCACTCTGCTGACTGTGAGGTGCCACGAGCCGCACTCTGCTGACTGATGTGAGGGTGCCACGAGCCGCACTCTGCTGACTGTGAGGGTGCCACGGGGGCCGCACTCTGCTGACTGTGAAGGGTGCCACGAGTCCCGCACTCTGCTGACTGTGAGGGTGCCAGGAGCTGCACTATGCTGACTGTGAGTGTGACAAGAGCCGCACACTGCTGACTGTGAGTGTAGCAAGAGCCGCACTCTGCTGACTGTGAGTGTAGCAAGAGCCGCACTCTGCTGACTGGGAGTGTAGCAGGAGCCGCACTCTGCTGACGGTGAGTGTAGCAGGAGCCGCACTCTGCTGACTGTGAGTGTAGCAGGAGCCGCACTCTGCTGACTGTGAGTGTAGCAGGAGCTGAACTCTGCTGACTGTGAGTGTAGCAGGAGCCGAACTCTGCTGACTGTGAGGGTACCAGGAGCCGCACTCTGCTGACTGTGAGTGTAGCAGGACCGCACTCTGCTGACTGTGAGGGTGCATTGGAGTCAAGTGCACTCTGCTGACTGTGAGTGTAGCAGGACCGCACTCTGCTGACTGTGAGTGTAGCAGGAGCCGCACTCTGCTGACTGTGAGGGTGCCACGAGCCGCACTCTGCTGACTGTGAGGGTGCCACGAGCCGCACTCTGCTGACTGTGAGTGTAGCAAGAGCCGCACTCTGCTGACTGTGAGTGTAGCAGGAGCCGCACTCTGCTGACTGTGAGTGTAGCAAGAGCCGCACTCTGCTGACTGTGAGTGTAGCAAGAGCCGCACTCTGCTGACTGTGAGGGTACCAGGAGTTGCACTCTGCTGACTGTGAGGGTGCCACGAGCCGCACTCTGCTGACTGTGAGGGTGCCACGAGCCGCACTCTGCTGACTGTGAGGGTACCAGGAGCTGCACTCTGCTGACTGTGAGGGTACCACGAGCCGCACTCTGCTGACTGTGAGGTAACCACAAGCTGCTCTCTGCTGATTGTGAGTGTAGCAAGTGCCGCACTCTGCTGACCGTGAGTGTAGCAAGAGCCGCACTCTGCTGACTGTGAGTGTAGCAAGAGCCGCACTCTGCTGACTGTGAGTGTACCAGGAGCCGCACTCTGCTGACTGTGAGTGTAGCAAGAGCCGCACTCTGCTGACTGTGAGTGTAGCAGGAGCTACTCTCCGCTACACTGGTGAGTTAGTGGTGTGGAATTGTTCTTCCTCAACTCCCTTTCTCCGACTGGTGAGTGCGAGTTACAGTATCCTCTACAGTATAAACAATTAGGTGTCAAGTCCCCCCCTCTGTTGGCCCACATACAGTATCTCACAAAAGTCAGTGCACTCACATTTTTGTAAATATTGTATTATATCTTTTCATGGGACAACACTGAAGATATGACACTGATACAATGTAAAGTAGTCAGTGTACAGCTTGTATAAGGGTATGTTCACACGGCGTAATTTCGGCGTGCATTTAGCCACGTATTTGCGCTTTAATATGGGAGAAATGCGCGCCGCAATTACGGTAATTCATAGCTCTCAAAGAGAACTATGAATTACGCCTCGTTTCCCCCGGCGTACAATACGATTGTATTGTACGCGGGGGGAGAGAAGTGATGGGCTTACGCACCGCTGATAATAGAAGTGAATGGGGCCGCACCCGCCTGTCTTTGGAAGTACGCACTGATCAGCGCGTACTTCCAAAACACATGGTGTACTGTGTAACAATATACATTTGGTGTGCCCTCAAAATAACTCAACACAAAGCCATCAATGTCTAAACTGCTGGCAACAAAAGCCAGTGAAAATGGAGAATTTGTGCCCAGCATGTCCTCCTAATGGTTTATGGGATATACTGCCCTTTACTTTCTACCCTATCTACGGCTTTGACATTCATGTATGTGATTGATTTTCTGGCTATAGATATAACTCTGCTTTATTTTCGGTTTAGTATCACAGTCTAGTATTACCTACTTCTGGGACAATTATTGGTTCCCTGGTGAAGCCTCAATAATTATAGGGGGAAACGCGTTGAAATCCTGGTAATGTTTTTCCAATTATCGTCTCAGATGGAGGTTGGGAGATATTTTCTGTTCAGTGTTATCTTGCGTTTTTGTATATAGAGATATATTTCAGTGACTGTTATATCTGTATTTATCAAATGACTAGGTACTTCATATTATGTACACCCTATTGTGCTATTGGAGGTGTATATATATTAGGGGATCAATAGGGTGTCATAGTTGGGGACGCCCTACATGAGGCGACCACTACAACTTTTGTCTGGGAAAAGGGTGATTAGATGTACTTAGGGTATTAATAGGAAATTTTTTGGGGTGGGTCTAAGAGTACTTACAGTTATATCATCTATATTAAAATTTTTTATTTATTTACTTTTTCCCACATAACATTTTTTAGGTATTTTTCACATAAAGATGCCTAGGCTTAAGAAAATTGCCAACAACCCTGAAAATGGGAGCCCTGGCAAGTGTGCCAAGCCATAGGCCCGGGGTTTCCCAGCGGGGTTTTGGGGGAAAAAACCCGGGCCAAAAAGGCCTTTTTTATTAAAATGGTTTCCTATTGGAAATGCGTTATATTCACAAAAACCCCTGCGGTTTGGGGCCCGGCTTGCCCGTGGTTGAACTCTCCTTCAATTCTTGAAGGGGGGTTTTTCAGCGCGGCGGCCCCACGGGGGTTTCCGCGGGCGTCGCCGGGGTGGTGCGCGGGTGGCCCGCGCTCTGCCCCCCCGCCTATTAATTTGCATGGGGGCAAAAACCCTCCGCAAGCCCGCCCCAACCCCGCCCACCCCCCCCGGACCACGGCCCCGGCCCCCGAAAAACCCGCGCGGGGGAAACGGATTTGGGCAGGGGGGGAAGGTCTGGTTCGATTGGTTCAGCGTGTGTAGTGGGAAAACCGGGAGGAGCAAAGACAAAATGTGTCTTGCTACAGTTAAGCCCTTGGGGGGGAGCATTGGTTGGGGGTGATGGTGTTCCGGTGTGGGGGGCTTGTTCTTGAGGGGGGCCTGAAAGCCAACTATAAAGTGACATACGAAACAGAGCAGACCCCTCCCCTTTGGAAACTGGGGCCCCAGGGGAGTATTCCAATATATAATGACCCCCAAAAACCCCCAAGACGACCACGGCCCTTTCTAAAAAAATCAGGGTAAAAAGGGGTGGGGCTGGCCAAGGTCCCAGACCCAAACCCTATTGGATCGGGGGGGGCCTCAACTGATTGGAGGAGCTCAAGGTCCTACATCCCCACTCCGTGAGTTGTTATGGGGGAAGGAAAGGGGTTCCAGTGTCTGCAACCCTTGAAAAATTTGTGAAAACCCCCCGCGCCCGAAAGTTAAGGCAGTGCGAAAATAAAGGTGGCCACACAAAATTTGACACTTTTGGGGACAATTTTGTCCATTTTTAATTAGGGGGGGTTTCTTTTTTTGTGCCAGCAGTTTAGACATTGATGGCTGTGTTGGTTATTTTTTAGGGCCCCAGCAAATTTACACTGTTATACAAGCTGCACACACTACTTTCTTGCAAAAGTTATATCTTTTTTTGTTGTCCCATGAAAAGATGTAATAAATATTAGCAAAATTGTGGGTGGGAGACTTTTTTGAATATGTATTAAACGCCTTATGCCAAAATGCTTTTCCGCCCATGAAATCAGTATTTTTTTTAACAAGACACAGAAAAAACCCAGGGATATATATGATATGCAGCTCATGTGAAAATTATGGAAGATTAAACCCTTATCTGATATTTTTTCTTGTAAAATCTCATATTAGTGCAGTACAGCGTAAGTGATGGGCTTAGCCTTCGGATAGTGCGGGACACTGTTTTGTACTGCCTTTACTTGGGGGAATGACGGCTCCTTTGAGCAAAGGTGAGGGTGACTCCAGGTTGTACCGTACAGGTTAGAAAAAGAAGCTGTTTTTTTGAAAGTGATTTTTTAGTTTTCCCCAGCATTTCTTACTTTGGGGTTGTTCACACTCATTTTTGGGTTCGTGTTGCAGCGGGATCGGATCCTACATCCCCCAAACCCCCGTTGTTTTGGGGTGCAGCAAACGAACCCATGTTTTAAATATCTCCCGCTTTCTCTTTCGGACCAAGAATTGACATTCAATTCTTGGAATGGATCCAAAAGGCAATGAACACCTCGGGATCACTCGTTTTGAAACCCCATTTCTTTTTCATTTAAAAAAAATGTAAAATAATTGCTCCCTTATTAGATGGTGTTTGGTGTTTTGGGCAGGCATCCCCAAAATGGGCCCCCCCGCTGTTGGGAAAATACAACTCCCATCAGCATTTATATAAACTATAACAGTGGGATGATGGGAGTTGTATTTTCCAACAGTGGAGGGCCCCAGTTTTTGGGGTGCCCGGTTTAGGTCTGACAGAGGATCCCAAACGCGTTCTAAAATCATTTTTCCCTGGCCTGAATACCTCCTAACTACAGGAAACACTAAGGTGCAACCACATGCCCCCTGTGTGGATGGGCCCGGTTTTCCTATGTCTTCGTGAAAGTTCCCTTTTACTTCCTCTTTAAAAGGAATGAAGATTTTCATTCACTGAATACAAGGCACCCTGGAGGCATCATACATGAGAGCCAGTGACTGGGGAGGGGTGTTCCTGGTGCAAAAGGGAACGTGGCATCAGTGACCCGGTCCATGTGTGGGGGTAAAAGCCAAATAAGTTAATTTTAAAAAAGGAAGGGTGTGGGGAGGAATCTGGTAAGGTTCACATTCGCCTTTTGGTCAGTATATGCAGCAGTGTGCGTTTCGCATGTATCAAAGTTTTTCTGCGTTGCAGCTTTTTTCTGCTCCTCCGCTCGTGTCCCCCTTTTTATTTCCCGACACTTTTTTTGTGTACCTCCTTTCCCCCCGGTTCCTCGTCCCCATCCCCCCCCTGCAGCTGGAAGTTGTTTCCTCTCTGTCCCCACGAAGGGGGGGAGGGGGAGGGAAAGTCAAGGCTGAGAGACACACACATATTGTGTACCATGAAACCCCTTTTTTGCAACATCACCCCCCCCCATTGGTCCCCTTGCCCCCATTCTCCGCCAATCTTTTGCCTTCTGTCCCCATTCCTTGCACTTTCCCTTCCGCCTTTTTTCGGACGGACTATTGCCCTTTTAATGTCCCCTCCCTGAGGGGAGCTGGAGGAGGCCGTCAGCCCGGGGGCATGGGAAGCGGGTAAAAGGAATGGATTTTGTTGTGCCCCAATTAGTTAGATGTACCTGGAATACTGTGAGGAAGGACGATGGGTCTGAGTGCGGATTTCTTGTTAGCGGTAAAAAGAAGATGACCATCAAATGCATTTCACAAGTTTGAGGGGATTTTTCTGGGATTTGTTACTCCTGTAAATTGGATGACTTTTGTGTATTTTCATTTGGCTCACTGACTTCTGTGGGTTTTACTACAAGGCTTTTAGCAGGCTTTTCACTTAAACAACACTTTTTTTTCTGAGGGGCCCTGGGGATAGACAGATTTTCCCCTCCCTTTGGACATTTCAGAAGCCTTTATTCTTTAATATATATATAAAAAAAATAAAAAATATAATATAATAATTTATAAACATACATATGTGTGGTATATATAAATATAATTAAAATATATATATAATAATAAAATATATTAAAAAAGTTTTATATAAAATATATAATAGTCCCGGCTCAAAAGGGTGGTCCCCCCCCAAAAGGACAGGGGAAACCCCCAGTCCCTCCCCAAGCATAAAAGGCACCTTTGGGCCCTTTTGATCCGGGGGTGCTCCACAGGGAAAAAAGGGAGAAAAGGAAGGCAGAGAGCAAGAGGCAATTTTAAAGTACGTAGATTTTCACCCCAAAAAACCAAATCCACTGGGGGGGTCCTTGGGGAAATTTAAATCCATTGGTTTAGCCCCAAGAATCCAGCTCCCCCGGTGGGCTCCAAGAATCAGCTCCACTGGTTTGGGGGCCCAAGAATCAGCTGCACTTGGGTTGGGGGCCCCCAGAATAAGATCCCCTGTGGGAAACCCCCCTTTAAAATCCTCTATTTTTGGGCCCCCAGAATCCCCCCACTGGGGGGCCCAAAAAAAAAACTCCCCCGGGGGGCCCCCAAAAATCAACTCTATTGTTTGGGGTCCCAAAACAACTCCAAATTTTGGGCCCCCAGAATCCAATCCACTGGGGGAACCCCAAAAAATTTAACCCCCTGGTGGGCTCCAATAAACCCCCTCTATTTTGGGGGCCTCCGAATCCACTTTCCCCCGTGGCTCCCCCAAACAAGCCCCCCAAAGGTGGACCCGAGAATAAAATCCACTTTTTGGGGGTCCCCAAAAACATCTCCCATTTTCTGGCCTCCAAAACCCCCTCCCCCGGTTTGGGGTCCAAAACTAAACTCCATAGGTCACAAAAGGCCCCCCAGGGGCCCAAAACTGTATATAGTTGAGTATATTTGGGTAAATGTAAATTGGGGGTTTAAATTTGTCAAAATTTTGGGACAAGCATTGGGCAAATAAAATTGGGCCAATGAGTTTAAAAAATACATTCGGCCTGCTACTTTTGGTTTCAAATTTTGACCAGGGGTAACCGTTTAGGGGTAATACCAAGAAAAGGAAACAATAAGATTTTAAAACGGTTTTTTTTTTTTTGTCGCTCGTTGGGGCGGAGTTGGATGTTTCTTGAATTTAGGAAAATTTGAATTTTTAGTGGTAAAGGGGGCAGTTTCTATGGAAGGGAGGAAATTTCAATTTAGAGGGGCCTTTCCGGAGGGGAAACCATTCTCTTTCCCTTTTTGTTTTTTCCATTTTTAGACGACCCTTTCGTGGTTATTATTACCCCCCCCGGGCCCGAACTCTCTCGAAATTTGGGGGTCCCCCCGCTTTCCCCCCCCTGCCCCTCCTCATCCAGGACTGGAAAGACGTCTCCAAAACCGGGAAACTCCAAGACCCGCAAAGAGCGGACCAAAAAAATTTCCCCCCACCTATGAACCCCGTCTCCCCTTAACCCCCAGGGCCCCTGTGAAAAACAGGGGGGGGGGGAAAGGGCTCGGAGATTCACAAGGGGGATGAGCTGTTTTAAAAGGGCCCCGAAGGTAACAAATTTTCCCAAAGGGGTTTTGTTTTATTTTTAAAAAGAGAAAAATTTAAAATGAATGGCTGATATCATAAAAAAACAACTATAAAAGACAATTTTGTGGGGAGCCGCCCTGTATAATATTAACGTAATTTATGAGATTTAAACGTCCTTGTGTCCCCACCGGGGGTGGGGGCCCACAAAGCTTTTTTTACTGATAACTTTGGCAAAATTCTTCATTTCCCAACCTTGAAGAAGTTCCCACATTTTGTAGAAAATGCAGGGGCATATGACAAGCACGCATCAAAGCGGGTTTTTCATAAAAGTTTTTAATAGTTTTTAAAGAGGTTTAAAAGGGTTTTAAAAAAGCAAAATTTTTTTTCTAGAAACACACCCCCACCGTCTATAGGGTTTTTTTGTCCCCCTTTTTTGCAGTTCACCCCTAAGAGATGAAAAGGGGCCCGAGCTTCAATACCCCCACACACCATGGACAGGTTGGCGCTTTTTCTTTTTTAAAAAAATAGCCATGGGTTTTTTTCGATTCTAAAACCCGCTCCATTTAAACCCCCTTTCCCCAAGCATTTCCCCAAACTCGGCCCCCGCTTTTGGGAATCTAAAACTCCCTCGTTCCCCCTGTTATGATTATATAATGCATGATGGAGTTGTAGTTTCCCCAAACAGCGGGGGGGCCGCAGTTTGAGGATGCCTCCCCTTAGCACATCTGATGTACCTTTCATTCCAGACATGCTGACCTACTGTAAAGTGCGGGGTGCGGGCGTTATTACCAGTACAGCCGGGACAACCATTTTAACAGCATTCGGCCCCTCCGGGCATAACACTGCAGGGGGGCCCTCCCCAAAATACATACATCACTGTAGGCCAGCCCGAGCCACCCCAAGCACACCCTTTTACACCCACTAATCTGGACACCGGCACCTGCACCCCTACAAGAATTGAGCAGGGCAGGGACCTTTGCTCCCTTCTCCACCAAGGTTTTTTAACTGTTTGCACACCTAAAACACAAAAAAAGTTTTTATAACAAAGCCAACCAAGGGATCCAGGGTATATTGTTTGTATTCCTGGGACATACATAGACCACCTGGGGCCCCCAGGCAATTGCCTAGTGTGCCCAATGGAAAAGATGGGCCCCGGGCCCGGGTTTTATGTGGGCCCCGTTTCTGACATTAACCCTTTAAAAACCACAGAAGGCCTTAAAAGATTTTTGGGCTGTCCCTTTTTTCATGGCGCCGGGGGATAATAAAACCCCAACCTGAATGACTGTTACTCCTATTGGGATATCTACAAGCAATTTAAAAGCCGTCCAAAATCCGACGGCATTTTAACATCGCTGTACCGTATGAAGACTACAGCACGGATTTTCTGTTGCGGTCTATGGGGCACTGGTTACTATCGGATTTTCGGCAGATTCAAATAC
>JAODAL010070011.1:0-16106 GCA_025379985.1 Phyllomedusa bahiana
AACCCTTTTTAAATAAAATTTTAAAAAAAAAACAAAGACATGGTGGGATTCCATCCTATTTTAAAAATGTGTTTTCTAGAATTAAACTACTAAAAAACTTGCATGTACAAACTAGCGGGTAAAAAAATTCCTCTGAATTGTACATGGGAGGTACAGGGAAAACTTGACCAGATGTAGGTTTATTCAGAGGACATGGAGTATGGAGCACGACAGAGAACAAAGTACAGAGCCCAAATTTCCTCGCACGTTGATAAAATGAGAAAAAGAATGCCAAGAAAAGGGCACCTGGGTGGAACAGGAGCGTTAACCACCAGTGTTTCCAAGTGAAGCTCAATTGGGTCCGCACTCATACGGAGGGCAAGTGCTAGCCGGGAACAGGGACAGTTTTATGTCCAGTGAAAACTAAAAGGGTGGTTGAAAGACTCCTTTTTCCGGCACTTTTTATTCTGGGGTCATGCAGGTTTGGCGTTTAAATGCTGTGGCCCAGGACGGGTATAGTCAATGTCCAGTGAAACTAAACTGGTGGTTGAAAGACTCCTTTTTTCCGGCACTTTTTAATCGGGGGGTCATGCAGGTTTGGGGTCATGCTGTGGGCCCGGGAAACAGATATAGTCAATGTCCATTTGAAACTAAAATGGTGGTTGAAAGACTCCTTTTTCCGGCACGTTTTAATCTGTGGTCATGCAGGTTTGGGGCTCATGCTGTGGCCCAGGACAGGGATATCTATGTCCAGTGAAACTTAAATGGTGGTTGAAAGAATCCTTTTTCCGGCACTTTTTAAATCTGGGGGTTCAGACAGGTTTTAAGGGTCATTCTGCGTTCCAGGACAGGGATAGTAAATGTCCAGTAAAAGTAAAATGATGGTTAAATTAATACTGCCTCTGCACTTTTCAATTTGTGGTCATGCAGTTTAAAGGGTCATGCTGTGGTAAAAGCCCAGGGATAGTAAAAGGTCTGTGATTTTTTTTTCTGAGCTTTTATAACCTAAGTGTGTTGCCTAAGATGTAGCATGTATCCATTTGACTGTTGTGGATTTTAATTCCAGCTTCTCCAGCCCTGTTTGGGTGTAAGAATGAAGGTGTTGTTGCTCTCCCATAGTCTTTAATGGTCATCCATCATAATCTATCATCGACCATCGAATATCTTGTCGATGATGGTCGACTATCGACCATCGACCGATGTCGATGGCCAAAGTAATCGCTCAACACTACTCATCATTTAACCCTTTTTGCTTCTGAAACAAGGAATAACTCCTCTTCTATTATCAAGTCTGGTGTAGCACACCTATTAACAGGAGAGCCCTGGCAGGTCAGATATGACGTTTTAAATTTAGATTTCTCACCTCTGTCTAGAAGTGTCACCTGCTGCAGATGGTGTCACAAGGGGGCCTTATTTGTTCTGTGTCCATGAGATTAGGGACGACTGCCCAAGTAGTAGGCTTGGGATCCCTTACTGGAGCTAGTACTTTGCTATAGATATAAGGCTCTCCTGTTAATAGGTGGTGCTCCACCAGACTTGATAATAGAAGAGGAGTTATTCCTTGTTTCAGAAGCAAAAAGGGTTAAATGATGAGGTTAGAAATCAGGTTTTTAAATAGTGTGTATAGAGGTTAAGAGTTATACATAATAAAAGTTATGTTTTAGTGTTTTACAGATAGAGAACTGATAGAGTTTAAGTTTGCCTATGGCAAAATAGTAAATATAGTAAACATCAAAGCAGACGCCCTGTCTTGTGCCTCGTTTTTGGTGAGGAATCGCCCCCTTGTCACATCATCCCACTAGATCGTCTAATTTCCGCGGCCCGGGTGGATCTCCGACAGGTACCCCCTGGCAAGAGCTTTGTGCACCCTGCGCTTCGCAGGAAAATTCTAAAGTGGGGTCATGGTTCGCGGGTAGCCGGCCATCCTGGAGTGCGGAAGACAGGACAGCTCATAGCCCGCTATTATTGGTGGCCTGACCTCGTCAAGGATGTCAAGGACTTTGTGGCATCGTGTCCAGTTTGTGCCCGTAACAAGACGCCTCACCTTAGGCTTGCGGGTTTGCTTCAACCCTTGCCCATTCCTAATCGCCCATGGTCCCATGTTGCCATGGACTTCATTACAGATCTTCCGTCATCCGCTGGTAACACTGTCATGTGGGTTGTCGTGGATCGCTTCTCAAAGATGGCGCACTTCGTGCCTTTGCCTGGCCTGCCTTCTGCACCTCGCCTTGCGAGTCTTTTTTTTCTGCATATTTTCCGTTTACATGGTATCCCTCTTCATATTGTTTCTGACTGCGGAATGCAATTCGTGTCAAGATTCTGGCGATCTCTCTGCGCCCGGTTAAAAGTGAAGCTGGATTTCTCCTCTGCGTATCATCCCCAGTCTAATGGGCAGGTGGAGAGGGTCAACCAGATCCTGGAGAATTACTTACGCCATTTCGTCTCCGCCCGACAAGACGACTGGTCGGACTTGCTTCCCTGGGCGGAGTTCTCCTATAATTCACTGGATTCTGCCTCGACTGGTGCTTCTCCATTTTTTATGGTGTATGGACATCCCCGCCCTCCCCTCCCACTGGTGCCTGCCTCAGATGTTCCTGCGGTGGATACTCTAGTTCGCGATTTGAAGGCTATCCGGAGTGACACTCAGCGTTCTCTGCAATGGGCCTCTGCCCTGACTAAACTCCAAGTGGACAAGTACAGGAGACCTTCTCCATCTTTTGCCCCCGGGGATAAGGTCTGGTTATCATCCAGGTTCGTTCGCCTGAAGATCCCTAGCTACAAGCTAGGCCCCCGGTATCTCGGTCCATTTGTGGTGCTGAAAAGGATCAACCCGGTGGCTTACAAGCTCAAGTTACCTTCTTCGATGCGGATCCCGAACTCCTTCCACGTCTCTCTGCTGAATCCCTTCATCGTGAATAGGTTCTCTCAGAGGGTGGCGCCTCCTTCTCCTGAGGCCGATTCCTCCGATGTCTTCGCCGTGAAGGAAATCTTGGCCATGAAGACGATTAGTGGGAGGCATCATTTTCTCATCGACTGGAAGGGGTTCGGGCCAGAAGAAAGATTGTCGGAACCTGAGGACAACATTATGGACCGTAGACTTCTGCAGAGGTTTCTCCAGGCCAGAAAAAGGGGGAGGCCAAAGGGGGGAGGTACTGTCACAAGATGCGCCTCAGCCCGTAGTTCGGACTGCAGCCGCACTCGGTCCCCGGGGTCCCCCTTTGTGCCCGTAGCGAGCGGCGCCGCGGTCCGCGGCCGCACTGGCTCGTTCGGGCGCAGCCACTTACCTGGCCATGCTCCTGCTTCCCCGCACCTGTCTGCCGGCCGTTGCGCGCGGAACCGCTCCTTAGGGCGCTTGCACCGGCTCTTCTGGGTTTAAAGGGCCAGCGCGCCGATAATTGGCTGATGCCGGCCGCTGACCCTATATATTGCTCCACCTCCCAGAAGCACTTTGCCGAATCCATAGTGCCCATACCTATGCAAGGAAGCCTTTTCTGTGTGTACCGGTTGCCGTTTCCGTGTACCATTCCCTCCGCCTTACGTTCTCCGACCACGAACCTTCGCTGCCTGCCCTGACCTTCTGGCCCGTCCCCGACTACGAGTTTGCCTGCCGATTCTGCTCTACGTTGCACCTCGGCTACCACCGCAAGCAAGTCACCTCAGGGGTAGCAACTTGGTGGAATCCCGCAGCAGCAAGGCTCTGGTGAAAATCGGGACCCACTTAGACTCCGCTCCCTGTTGTGGCCTGTACCAATGCTTGCAGTGGCCCAGTGGATCCACTACCTCGGTCCGTAACAACGGACATGGAGACTTGCCATTTCTTCTGAGAGAGAAAGTGTTTGCCTAGTGAGAACCCCAACCTCCACCCCGCACTACACCAGTGTCTCCCTTTAGCAGGAATAACCTCTATTAATGTTTGTTGCATCTGCAGATAAGTGTTACATAATGTTGAAGGTAAATTTTGAACCATCCCACCCTGCAATTGTATTCAAAAGCCAAGCCATTCATTAAATCTGTAGACAGCTATTTTAAGGTCTAACTGATGGGTGAGGGATTTTTTAGTCAATTGATTTCTGTGCCTTAGGTCATTGTCTTGTTGTGATATCTAGCGGCTTGTCAGCTTGAAGTTAAGTACTGCTACCCTTACATTCTTCTATAAAATTTTCTAGTAGATCTTTAATTTCATTGTTCCCTCAGTGACTGCAAGGTATCTAGACCTTAAACACACCCCAAACTATGATTCTTCCTCCACAATGTTTCACAGATGACATGCGGTTTTCGTGTTGATGTGCAATGGGTTTTTTACTTCTTGCAAAAAAAGTTGTTGTTAAAAAGCATTAGAACATAGAACTTTTCCAGAAGCATTGTGGACCATACAGGGGGTTTTGGGCAAACATTAGATGGTCTCAAACATGGAAATTTTCAACCTCTGCATTGGAAGTGTGTAAAGATCCACAATATTTGGAAACACAACTGGGCCGGTTTCCTGATCCAGTGTAAGGATATGTTAACCTGGCATACAGAGGATGTTGAAAAAAAATGTGCATAATTTACATGTTTTTCATGTGTTTTTTAAGTATTTTCCATGTGTTTTGTACACTTTGTTCACAGACAAAACACATTTTTCTGTACAGCCCACCTCATTTTGTTTGATACATTATACTCATACTTGCCAACTTTTGAAAGTGGCCATCAGGGATGTTTGAAGCCCCAATAATTTGAGTGATCATGCCCCCTTTCCAAAACGTCACAAAGCTAATTTAGGGTTTTGGCATCACCTAGCTTTCCTGGATGTTGAAGAGCTTATCCGGCCTCCAGGAGAGCTGAGAGATACCCCTACACTGCACCTGAACCTAAACCATTATATGTTTTATATATATATATATATATATATATATATATATATATATATATATATATATATATATAGTTAAATACCAGTGTACACAGGCTCCATGCAGACTGTATATTAACACCAAACATTGACCATATAGTGCTAGATACCACTGTACACAGACTCTGCAGACTGTATATTACCTCTATTCAGTGATGATATAGTGTTAGCTACCAGTGTACACAGGCTCTCTGCAGACTGCATATTACCACTCTATAGTGACCATGTAGGAGTAGATACCAGTGTACACAGGCTTTGCAGACATTTATGATGGGCTTCATCATCAATGTCAGGAGAAGAGGACGGCAGCTTCCAAGTCATTCAGCGGCGCAGCCAGCAAGTTGGTAGTGTGGCCGGGATTCAGCAGGGCGGCAGCAGGGCGCGGCCAGTATCCAACTGGCCACGAGGGAGACCACCTGCTTTGCAGGTCCTTTCTGGCCCAGAAAGCGACACAGGGTCTCACCGAGACAGCTGCGCTACCAGCCAGTCAATGCGGAGCATTGGCGGTAAAATCACCTACTTGATGGTGTGGCAGTTTTTTGCCAAGACACTGGCGTATATGGTGTATATGTAGAATCTGTGGGTAGAAAGTAAAGTGTGGCCAGGGACCTAATGTTGGCACCATGGCCCTGCATCAACATATGCAGCGTCACCATCCAGTGGCCTGGGCGAAACGTGTCTCAGGTGTGGTGGTCCATCTTGCCGCAGCAACAGCAGCAGCGCCCAGTGGCATGCATCCCATTGCAGGCAGACAAGGCTCCACCACCTTTGCCAAAGGGAATTGTCTGTCTTTCCCATCAACTACCGGTCCAGGTGCTACTGCTCCTCGCCACTCATTGCACCAACAGTCGTTCACCAAGGCGATTGGCAAAAGACAGCAGTACGCATCCAGCCATCCTACGTCGCAGAAGCTGACTGTGCTCCTGTCCAAGTTGGTGGTATTGCAGTCCCTCCCTTTTCAAGTGGTGGACTCTGCACCATTCAGAGAACTGGTGGCTTTTGGCGAGCTGAGGTGGAGAGTCCCAAGCCGTCATTTCTTTTCGTAAAAGGCAGGACCAGCCCTGCACAAATATGTAGAAGAGAAAGTGGGTCAGTCCTTGAGCCTGTCAGTGTCTTCCAAAGTGCACAGCAGCACAGAGATGTGGAGCTATAACTACGGTCAGGGACAGTACATGTCCTTTATCGCCCACTGGGTGAATGTGCTTTCTGCCCAGCCACACCAGCAACTAGGACAGGAGACGCCCCTTTCTCGTCCACGTTGACAAACTACTGATCCCGTGCCAATGTCCACCTCCTCCACCACTTTAGCCTCCACTACAGCGACAAGTTTTATTGCTCCTCCAGCATACCACATGTGCAGGGAATGGCGGTGTCACGCAGTTCTACACCTGGTTTGTCTGGGTGAACGAAGTCACACAGGGGAGGAACTGCTCCGAATCATGAAAGATGAAATCGATTCCTGGCTTTCTTTGTGACAACTGAAAATCGAAACCGTGGTGACAAGCAATGGAAAGAACATAGGGCGACATGTATGATCGGGCTTTTCACCTGTTTTTTTGGAGTAACCTGCGCCTCCCGGCCCGAATCCCCCTGTCGGACGCAGGGATGCAGTGTTAGGCGCAGCGTTCGCCACTTTCAGCTGCGCCCGCATGAAGGTGTGGGCGAGGTGTAGGCGTTCCAGGGCGGGACGCGGCGTGCTCGAAAACTGCAAGGCATGTACGATCGCGAGTCGGCAAAGTGCGGCGCATTGCAGCACTTGGCAGCTCCGACAGTCAGACCTAGTTTATTTTGGTCTAAATGCTCCGGCGGAGGCGAAGTGAAGCAAGAACGGAACATGAGAGGAAGCATACAGAAGATCGCAAGAGAAATCTCGGCGCTCCGCTCCGTGCAGCATGGAGTATGATTCCAAAAATATTGCCTTTATAAAGGTGGAAAACATTCTCAGAAAAAGAGCTCAAATCTAAAAAAAAAAAAAAAATCACTTTTCAAAAATCTAGAACGGCGCAATATCAAGAATTAGGATCTTGGAAATAGCCGGGAAATACAGTAATTCAAATTCTGAAAGCTATTCTCATTGGTCGGCAGAGACCGGCCAATCAGAATAGGAGCGACAGTGAACCATTAAAACCTATTGAGAACTATTGACCAATCAGAATCAAAGGCGGGACAGTTCAAAATACAGTAAAAATGCAGAAAAGAGCTGATTGGCTGAGCTAGCGGGGGCTTGGCTATCTCGGCCAATCAGAATAGGAGCGACAGGGACCCAATATAGCCTATGGAGAAGTTTGAACCAATCAAAATCAAAGGCGGGACAGTTCAAAATACAGGAAAAATGCTGAAAAGAGCTGATTGGTTGAGCTAGCGGGGGCTTGGCTATCCCAGCCAATCAGAGCGCGAGCTACTTCTCCCATTGTAGTCTATGGAGAGATGGGCGCAATGAAATCTCGGCTCTCAGCGCCGTGGGGCATGGAGAATGAATAAAAAAATCATTTTTATTAGTTGTAAAATATTCTCTGAAAAAGAGCTCAAACATTCTATAAACATAAATCAATTCAATCCCGAACAACGCGTTTGTCGCCGAGACCAGCACTACATCGGGAATTGCAATAGAGAGAATTGCCGGGAAATACAGTAATTCAAATTCTGTAAGCTATTCTCATTGGCCGGCATAAACCAGCCAATCAGAATAGGAGCGACAAAGACCCATTATAAGCTATAGAGGAGAATTGACCAATCAGAATAAGAGCGACAAAGACCCATTATATCCTATGGAGGAGTATTGACCAATCAGAATAGGAGCGACAAAGACCCATTATATCCTATGGAGAAGTTTTGACCAATCAAAATCAAAGGCGGGACAGTTCAAAATACAGTAAAAATACAGAAAAGAGCTGATTGGCTGAGCTAGCGGTGGCTTGGCTATCCCAGCCAATCAGAGCGCGAGTTACTTCTGACAGTGTAGTCTATGGCGAGATCGGCGCAATGCAATCTCGGCGCTCAGCGCCGGGCGGCATGGAGTATGATTAAAAAACTCATTTTTATTAAGTGTGAAACATTATCAGATAAAGCGCTGAAACCTTCTCTAAAAATTAATCAGTTAAATCCCTAAAAACACATTTGTCACCGAGACCGGCGCTACATAAGGAATTGCGATAGAATTGCCGGGAAATACAGTAATTCAAATTGTTTAAGCTCTTCTGATTGGTCGGCATAAACCAGCCAATCAGAATAGCAGCGACAGTGGCCCATTCTAACCTATGGAGGAGTATTGACCAATCAGAATAGGAGCGACAGGGACCCATTCTAACATATGGATAAATTTTGACCAATCATATACAAAGGCGGGACAGTTCAAAATACAGTAAAAAGGCAGAAACGAGCTGATTGGTTGAAGCGGCGGGGGCTCGTCCAGCTTAGCCAATCAGAGTTCGAGCTACTTTCTCATAGAGTTCTATGGGGAAAAGAAATTCAGAGGCGCCGTTATTTGGACCAATGGGAGAGCGAGCGATGCTCCTATGGGTTTTCTAATGCAATCTGAAATAAAACTGTACATGGCCGAAATCAAATGATAAGACTCCAGAAGTTGTCCCAATGTGTATATAAAATGAATAATAATATGGGGGTAAAGAAAAAAAATATTAAATCAATAAAATCCTGTTTATTTATTTATTTTCGTTACACCAATACTATTGATTCTTGGCTAACGAAAATAAAGAAATAAACCTTATTTTATTGAATATTTTTTTTTATTTACCCCCCTTATTATTATTCATTTTATATACACATCGGGACAACTTCGACAGTATTATCATTTGATTTCGGCCATGTACAGTTTTATTTCAGATTGCATTAGAAAACCCATAGGAGCGTCGCTCGCTCTCCCATTGGTCCAAATAACCGCGCCTCTTTTAACTTAGCCAATCACAAACATAGCTCGCTCTGCATTTCTTTTCCCATAGAACTCTATGAGAAAGTAGCTCGCGCTCTGATTGGATAAGCTGGACGAGCCCCCGCCGTTTCAACAAATCAGCTCTTTTCTGCCTTTTTACTGTATTTTGAACTGTCCCGCCTTTGATTCTGATTGGTCAATATTTCTCCAGAGGTTAGAATGGGTCCCTGTTAGAGATGGGCGAATGTCCCGAAATTCGTTTCGTTCACTTCGCCGAATTTCTCGGCAAAAAATAACTTCGTTCCGAATTAATTCGGGTCGAATCACGTTACAAAACAGCTATTTCCAGGCTGCACAGAGCCTGCAGGGTGCTGTAGAACGTTGTGCCATGCTTAAATATGCAGAGGGAGCTTGGTTTGGTCTTCATACAATGTTGTGTTTTAGTATGACATGTACATGACTGCCGCCGCTCTTAGAATTGCTTCACTGTAAAATTCCCTGGGCACTTAAGAGGGCAAAACTGACCAAAAAACTGAAGAGGGAATGTAGCCTGATAAAGTCATGGCAGCGACAGCTGGAAAAAAACAAGCTGAGAGCTCAGGTGGCAACATTAGTGACAGAGTGTGGAGGTGACGGCGGCAGCCACAGCAGCATGAGGTCAGACAGTGGCACAATAACATTCTGGAGGTGGCAAAACACGAGGAAGCCACAGAGTGGCACAATGACACAGTGTGGAGGTCACGGCAGCAGCAGCATGAGGTCAGACAGTGGCACAATGACATTCTGGAGGTGGCAGAAACAGGAATAGGCCACAGAGTGGCACAATGACACAGTGCCTATGTCACGGCAGCAGCCACAGCAGCAGCATGAGGTCAGACAGTGGCACAATGACACAGTGTGGAGGTCACGGCAGCAGCCACAGCAGCAGCATGAGGTCAGACAGTGGCACAATGACAGTGTGTAGGTCACGGCAGCAGCCACAGCAGCATGAGGTCAGACAGTGGCACAATGACATTCTGGAGGTGGCAAAAACAGGAATAGGCCACAGAGTGGCACAATGACAGAGTGTGGAGGTCACGGCAGCAGCCACAGCAGCAGCATGAGGTCAGACAGTGGCACAATGACAGAGTGTGTAGGTCACGGCAGCAGCCACAGCAGCAGCATGAGGTCAGACAGTGGCACAATGACATTCTGGAGGTGGCAAAAACAGGAATAGGCCACAGAGTGGGACAATGACACAGTGTGTAGGTCACGGCAGCAGCAGCATGAGGTCAGGCAGTGGCACAATGACATTCTGGAGGTGGCAAAAACAGGAATAGGCCACAGAGTGGGACAATGACACAGTGTGTAGGTCACGGCAGCAGCCACAGCAGCAGCATGAGGTCAGACAGTGGCACAATGACACAGTATGTAGGTCACGGCAGCAGCCACAGCAGCAGCATGAGGTCAGGCAGTGGCACAATGACATTCTGGAGGTGGCAAAACAGTAGTAGGCCACTGAGTGGCACAATGACAGAGAGTGGAGGTGACGGCAGCAGCAGCATGAGGTCAGACAGTGGCACAATGACATTCTGGAGGTGGCAAAAACAGGAGTAAGCCACAGAGTGGGACAATGACACAGTGTGGAGGTCACGGCAGCAGCCACAGCAGCAGCATGAGGTCAGACAGTGGCACAATGACACAGTGTGTAGGTCACGGCAGCAGCCACAGCAGCAGCATGAGGTCAGACAGTGGCACAATGACATTCTGGAGGTGGAAAAAAACAGGAGTAGGCCACAGAGTGGGACAATGACACAGTGTGGAGGTCCAGGCAGCAGCCACAGCAGCAGCATGAGGTCAGACAGTGGCACAATGACATTCTGGAGGTGGCAAATACAGGAGTAGGCCATAGAGTGGGACAATGACACAGTGTGGAGGTCACGGCAGCAGCCACAGCAGCAGCATGAGGTCAGACAGTGGCACAATCACATTCTGCAGGAGGCAAAAACAGGAGTAGGCCACAGAGTGAGACAATGACAGTGTGGAGGTCACGGCAGCAGGCACAGCAGCAGCATGAGGTCAGACAGTGGCACAATGCCAGAGTGTGGAGGTCACGGCAGCAGCCACAGCAGCAGCATGAGGTCAGTCAGTGGCACAATCACAATCTGGAGGTGGCACAAAACTGGAGAAGGCCACAAAGAGAGACAATGAAACAGTGTGGAGGTCACGGCAGCAGGCACAGCAGCAGCATGAGGTCAGACAGTGGCACAATGACACAGTGTGTAGGTCACGGCAGCAGCCACAGCAGCAGCATGAGGTCAGACAGTGGCACAATGACACAGTGTGTAGGTCACGGCAGCAGAAGCATGAGGTCAGACAGTGGCACAATGACATTCTGGAGGTGGCAAAACAGTAGTAGGCCACAGAGTGGCACAATGACAGAGAGTGGAGGTGACGGCGGCAGCAGCATGAGGTCAGACAGTGGCACAATGACATTCTGGAGGTGGAAAAAACAGGAATAGGCCACAGAGTGGCACAATGACACAGTGTCTAGGTCACGGCAGCAGCCACAGCAGCAGCATGAGGTCAGAAAGTGGCACAATCACATTCTGGAGGTGGCAAAAACTGGAGTAGGCCACAGAGTGGCACAATGACAGAGAGTGGAGGTGACGGAGGCAGGAGCAACAGCATGAGGTCAGAGAGTGGGACAATGACAGAGTGGGAGGGTGGGTGGCAATACCAGTCCCTGGTAAAGATGGTTGGTGGCAGATGGAGAAACTGTCAGCAGATGTGTGGCATCAGGCGGGTGGCGGCATCAGAATAGTGGCTGAGGCAGGTAGTTTGAATCCAGACTCATTTCTCACAGTTTGATTGAGGCGTCATGGCTGATGTAGTCTGACGCCTAAGGCATTGGTGTGTGGAAATCCTGGCCGATCCACGCCTGATTCATCTTGACAAAGGTCAGTCGTTCCACATTTCCCGTGGACAAGCGGGTTCTCCTTGGGGTAACGATGGCCCCCGCCGCACTGAACACCCGCTCTGATGCCACACTACTTGCCGTGCAGGACAGCTTCTCCACTGCAAACTCGGCAAGTTGCGGCCACACATCCAGTTTGGCTGCCCAGTAGTCCAGCGGATCTTCTAACTGGGGTGGCAGAGTGCTGTCCAAGTAGGCCACCACCTGTTGGTTCAGGGTCTGCTCCAGGTCCTGCTGCTGCTGCTGCTGGCGACTGCCCTCCTCACTAGGCGGGTGAAGGAAGCTGCTCATCAGTGACTCCAGACTTAGGTTGCTGCTGATGGAGCTGGTACTGCTCCGACCCCCCCACCTTCCCCCGGCAGCCGCGGCAGTAGTACGTGAGCGCTGAAGAACCCCCCGGTCAGACCTGTCAGAGGAGGGACGATGCCGCACATAGGCAGTGACCAACTGACTACGGAGGATTTCCCTATAGTATTTGAGTTTGTCCTCCCTCTCAATAGCGTGGAAAAAGGCTCCCATTTTGGACCGATACCGAGGGTCCAATAGGGTGGAGAGCCAGAAGTCATCCCTCTGCCGGATGCTGACTATTCGGCTGTCACTAGCCAGGCAAATCAGCATGCTGCGGGCCATCTGCACAAGTGACTCCGAGGGGCTCCCTGCCTCCATCTCCTCTGTATACTGCCACGGTGCTTGCGGGTCATCTGCCTCGTCTTCCTCATCTCCATCTACCATCTCCAGCTGCTCCTGCTCCTCCTCTCTTTTCACCTGGGTTGAAAATCCACTCATTTCACCAGACAATGCTTCTGCTCCAATGTCCTCCTCCTCCTCCTCCATTTCAGTCCCCCACCGGACTCATGTGGCCGTGAGATGTAGTCGCCACGTCTCCAGTCCCCTGCCCAGACAGATTTTTCAGCATTTGTTCCAGGACATGAAGCAGTGGAATGACGTTATTCATCCCGTAGTCCTGGCGACTGACAAATACGTGGCCTCCTCGAATGGCCTCAACAAACGGCAGGTGTCACGCATGAGCTTCAATATCAGAAAAGATCAGGATAAAGACAAATATTTGATATTGCAAGGAATTTTTACTGTGTCGAATCTTCATACGTTATATTCCAAACATTAGCAAGATGCACGCATCATAAACATTGTTGCAAGGGCTATTGATACAACATAGAACGCAATACCATACGTTAGAGTCTATTGCCTACCCTAATCATAATCCCTTAGAGCGAACAACGTCTGGTCTCGTACGGGCGGGTAATATGGCTAGACTCACGGTGTGCTGCTCAATATGGAAGATGCTTTTAGCAGAGCCGCTTATCCTCCTTGTGGATCGCTTGATCTCTTTAGGGGCTACACTCATACTCTCAGCAAACAGGAACGATAGGCTCTGCGCCTGCACGACGTTTCGGGGAGCTTGACAAAGGGGGTGGTCCCCGAAACGTCGTGCAGGTGCAGAGCCTATCGTTCCTGTTTGCTGAGAGTACGAGTGTAGCCCCTGAAGAGATCAAGCGATCCACAAGGAGGATAAGCGGCTCTGCTAAAAGCATCTTCCATATTGAGCAGCACACCGTGAGTCGAGCCATATTACCCGCCCGTACGAGACCAGATGTTGTTCGCTCTAAGGGATTATGATTAGGGTAGGCAATAGACTAACGTATGGTATTGCGCTCTATGTTGTATCAATAGCCCTTGCAACAATGTTTATATGCGTGCTCTTGTAAGTTTGGAATATAAAGTATAAAGATTCGAACAGTAAAAATTTCCCCTTGCAATATAAATATTTGCTTTTTCCTGTCTTTTTGATATTGATGCTTGTGGGGGGGACACCCGTCGGATAACTAAGTCTAATATAGATTTTTGTAAAAGCTGGTTAATACTTTTTGCATCCCCATGAGCTGCCATGGTGAATCAAAGTTACACAGGGGGGTACCCTGTCCGCCTGGATCATAAAAAATCTTTTAATGGCCTTTCTCTGTTCATACAGTGGGCCCAAGATGTGCAGGCCAGAATTCCAAGGTGGAAACATCGCATATCAGAGTGTGTTGGGGGAGGTGTTCTCCCGCTGCAACTCGAGGGGGGGTTTCCTGGCTTTTGGGGAATGGATGAAGTGCATGCACAGTTTCCGGGCCTTTTTCAGAATCTCTGAGATCGGGGGAAGACTTCGGGAAAACCTTTCCAACCAGATTAAAACCCAAAAGGGCCCCATGCAGGGCGATGGACCACCCCTTCCGGTGCGCGCAGACCCCATGTTCCCCCATTGTCCATCCCCTTTGGTCCCCGATTTGAGTTGGCGCGGAGAAAGCCCACACCCGATTTCTTGCTGCATGACCGGAGCGTTCCCTCCCCTGTTTGACTTGTTCGCCGAGGCAACCAGGTGTAGAACTGCGTGAACCCTGTCCCTACATTGGTATGATGGAGCAGTCTTGTGGGGTGGGGGATGGGGTGGAGGAGGAGGGGAAGTGGACAGGGCAGGGCCGCAGTTTGCAAAGTGGAGGGGGAAAGCGGCGTCTCCTTCCAAGTGTTGGTGTGCCCCGGGGGCCCGGGAAAAAACATTACCCCGTGGGCCCTAAAGGACATGTACTGGCCCCCCGTAGTTCGTCCCGAGTCCCCGCTGCCGTGCACCTTGGAACAAAAACCAATAAGCTCAAGGACTGGCCCACCCTTTTGTTTTTACATATTTAAGAAGTGTGGTCGCCTTTTTGGAAAAAAAAATTTCGTTTTGGAACTCTCCATTCGGGGGCGGCACAAGCCATTTGTTCTCTGAAAGGTGCAAGTCCACCATTTGGAAAGGGAGGGACTGCAGTAAAAAAAAACTTGGACAGGAACACGGTCAGCTTCGCACCCTTGGATGGTTGGGCCATATGTTGTTTTGCAATCGCCTCCTGAACCAATCTGGCGCCATGATAGCAGGAGCAGGGCTTGGACCGGGAGATGATTCAAAGGAAAACCGCTCCCTTTTGCAGAGGTGGTGGAGCCTTGACTGGCTGCAATGATGGTGCCAAGGGCGCTGCGCTGTGTTGCTGCACGGCAGGTGGCCACCCATCTAGCCACGTTTTCCCCGGCCACGGTGGTGCGTGCATGTGTTGACGCAGGGCCGGGGTGCCAACGTTAGTCCCTGGCCACGCTTTTACTTTCTGCTTAAGATTCTAAAATATACCCCCTATTTGATCCTCCGGGGTCTTTGAAAGAATGCCACACCGCCGATATCGGATTTTTTTACCGCCAACGTCCCACGAGTGACTACTGCCGCCGCTCCCCCGCTGAGCCCTTGCCGCTACTTTCTTGGGATCTCGGGGGTTTTTTACCCCGTGGCCATTTGGGGCCCCGACCTCCATGTGCTATCCTGCTGACTCACGGCCACACCCCCACTTGCGGGCGCGGCTGCGGGGAGCGCAAGCTGACCCCCTTTCTCCTGCGATGATGAATTTTCCCTTCACCGGCTCCCAATGCGGGTCGGCTACTTTTATCATCTATTTGTGTTTCATTCATGTGTCCTCATCACCGGTCTTTGGTTTTGCAAGGCTGACCCCCACAAATGACCTCCCCTGCCACTCCAAATTTACTTTTTTCCCCCTACGAAAAGAGGGGATTTTGGCCCAATTTCTCCCCTGCAAGTATGTGACTGCGTCCTCAAATTGTTCATCCCCCGCTATATAGTGGCGCTGAGCTCAAACCACATAGTAGATCTCTGGCTGAGGGAACGGATGGGACAGAGGGGGTTTTGGACAGGTGAGGGGGCCCCTGACCCCCTCCCGGGCCATGCCAACTAAGGGTTGTGTCTGACGTTTTTTCCCCCCATCTTGGCTGGGGTTGTCAGATGTAATCTGGGGGAAGTGGATGACCCAGTCAACCAATCAAGAACCATTGGGGTTTTGAAAAAAACACGGCCCCTAGATGACAGCGGGAGTTGTGGCCTCCCGGGGGTGACCCCTGCTCGACTCCCCTTCTGTGCGCGATTGGGGCCCCCGGAATGTTTGTGCCCCTGCCATCGCAGGTGAAAGCCTGCCAGTTCTGTCTGACTACTGTTTGTTCAAAATGTACAACACTGTTTGATGAAAATTCTGTATATATAAAAACCACCCCTTTTTTGCGCCAAAAGAAAACCCAGTAACAAGCTTGGTAAACCTTGGGGTATAAATTGCCCCACAAATGGGGAGGGGGAAAAAAAGACTTTTATTGCCGTTTAAAAACTCTGTGTTTTTACGAATATAAAAAAAAAAAAAAAGGCTTAATTAAACCTTTTGGGTATAATTATGTACAGAATTTCTTTGTGAAAAACAAAGTTTCTTTTACTGATACAACTGCAGAAAAGTTAATTAACCCTGGTGTAAATTGCGCAAAAGAATTGAGCAACCACAAATGAGCTTTGTACGTTTGTGTTTTTT
>JAODAL010070012.1:0-16106 GCA_025379985.1 Phyllomedusa bahiana
CTTACTGGGTTTTCCCCCCACCAACCAAAAAATTTGGTGACGCAAACAAAAACAAGAGTGTGGCTCACCTGTTTGGGGCTAGGTCTCTGTTGGGGAGGATCCGCTTGATGTGATGATCCCGGGGATGCCCCGGCAAGGGGTTTAGCAAACAACAAAAAGATTCTGAGCGATCAGCTCCGTGGTCGGGATGCCAGCAAAAAACAGTTCTTCGCCCGGTATTTTTTTAAAACTCTTTATTTATTTCAACACAAACACCCAAAAGTACATATGCCAAAAGGAAGCCCGACAGACCTTTTCAAGCCAGTGCTCTGTTCACTGCAACTAGACAACGGGAATTGCCATATTTAAAACTAAACCCCCCCAATCGGGTGACTGGAGCAAAACATCACGTGATGAGATACGAATAATGACGGCGTGCATAAGAGATAAAAAACCAAACAAAGATAAAGGAAAGCAGCGGGAAGGGACAAAGAAAAGATGTACGTTGTTGCTACTAATGTTTTTGTTATCCCCTATACTACTAGTATATCAATATATATGAAAAGAATGTGGATGGATAGTCAGTTCAAAGGGTTAGGAAATCCCCCCCAAAAAAAAAAAAAAAGAGGAAAGAAAAAGAGGAGGAAAAAAAAAAATTGGTTACATGCGGGATAATGGAAACGCATAAGGGATTCGTAATATACATAAATCTTGGTAATTCAACCCCTTGGGGGCCGTTTTCCCAAAATTTTAATATCCACATGGCTTCCCTTTCCTCATTTTTTTAGCAAATTCCCCCCCCTGTGGGGTTTTGCCCTGTTCTATGAAATATTTAAGTTCCCCTGTGGTTTTCCAAAAAAATGTCTAGGGGCCCTGACATCTAAATTGAAATTTTATTGACACTCGATGTTTTTCCGCAAAGGGGTTTCACCTTGCGGAGGTCTCCCCACATATTTTTTTTGCAGTGGGCAATAAAAAATATAAACCACATGGTGGCTGTTGAAATTTTCAATAATGGTGAATTTTGATTTTTTTTTCACTAGCATCTGGAATGTATCTATTTTAAGCTCAATTTTCTAATTGCAACGGCCGCCACCCAGCTAAAAACCCCCCTTTTGAGAAACCCAAGTTTTTTAAGGTATTGTTATCATCGGTAGACAATGGGGATAAATGTTCCCAATGTTTTTTTTTTTTGGTAAAAAATTTACCCCCTCTCCTAATATTTTCGCTAGTGTTTCATCCTCCGTATTTGTTTATGTTTTATAGAAGTTTCTTTGAATCTCCCCGAAGTTATACTGAAAATGGTAAAAACACTTTTTTTTTTGTTTTTTATTCCCTAGTTAATTTTGGGTTTTCCTGCAAAAATTTGTATTTGGTTTTATTTTTTAAACTTTTTTTTAGTTTTTAAGTAAATCCCCTTATGGTAACCCTCTGTTAGTCCCTGTCGTAGTTTTTTCCGCAATTGATAATCCATCTAAGAAAAAATCCCTTCCCACATTTTCTCCATAGGAATTGCTCTTGGGTACGGGGCGAATGGCATTTTTGCTTTCAGAAAAAAATTTTCCCAAATTTGGGTTTTTTTTTTTTTTTTTTTTTTTTTTTTTGGTTTTTTTTTAAAGTTGTGACCACCATCCCAGTTCCAAATCCCTTTGAGGTATATTCAGGAAAGGCATCTCTAATTTGTTCCAAACGCCCGTGAAGCGAAGATTAAAGGGATTAAAGACATGGAAAAATTGCTAAATTTTGGGAAAATTTGGGGTGTTAACTAAAAAACAAAAAATTACAATGGGTGGAACCCGGGGGTTTCAGTATTTTTTGAGCCCAAAAGTCCATAAAAACACTTTCCCCCCCGGGATTTAGGCCTATCTTTTCCGGCAATGCCCCCCGGGGAACGGTCATACATGGGTAAAAGGGTTATTTAAAACCCTTTAGTCAAAAACTTCCAGGGTATTTAAAAGACACCAAACATTTTACATATATGTTAAGAAACCGGGGATCACAATCAAATTTGGGGCTAGCTGTGACAAATAAGTTTTTAACTCCAGCATCCCAATAATTGCCCTAGAGCGGTGGCATTTTTTTCTGAGCAACATAGTTCATACACAGATCGCCCCAAGAATTCATCTTGCAGCGTTTGATATTTTTTGGGCAAAATTTACTTTAAATTTGATCAATCTACTACTTACAATTCATTGTTGCCCAAGGGGTGCCAAACTTTTCACCAACACTACCCCAATCTCACTATGGCATGGGGGGAGACCATGCCATTTATACCCTGACAACCCTTTTCGGGACTGTATAAAGGGTAGGGGGCCTACTGACGACCCCCTGATCATTTGGGTCGCGATGTCGTTTTTCAATCTTTTTTTGGAGTACTCAAAAATAACCCCTTTAATCTTCCTTCAGGGGCGTTGGAAAAAATTAGAGATCCTTTCCTGATATTCCCCTAAAAGGGGGTTTTTGGAACTGGGGAGGGGGGTAAAACTTTATATCGAAAACCCCAATTAGGGAAATTCCATACTGAAAGCAATAGCTGCCATTCCCCCATACCCTAAGACCTTTCCCCTATGGAGAATAGTGGGGCCAAGGGGATTTGTTTCTAAAGGGTTTATCGTTAGGGAAAAAACTATCGTCAAGACTAAACAGAGGGGTTCCCAAAAGGGGGATTTATTAAACTAAAAAAAAGTAATAAAAAACCAAATCAATTGTTGGGGAAACCAATATTCAACTAGGAAAAACAAAAAAAAACAGTTTTTTCTACCAATTACAGTACTAACTTCGAGAGATTCAAAGAATCTTCTAAAGAAATAAACATACACGGCAGGTAAAAAACACAGCGAAAAATTTGAAGGATACATTGTGTCCCCAAAAAAAAAAACAAAACTTTGGGGAGACTTCTTATCCCCCCGGTCTCACAGTGAAACAATACCTTTAAAAAAACTTGTTTCCAAAAGGGGTTTTTTAGCTGCGGTGGCGGCCGTTGCATGTATGTAAATTGAGTCTTAAAATAATACATTCACAGAGCTAGGGGAAAAGAAAAATCAGAATTTCCCCAATTCTTTAAATTTCAACAGCCCCCATGGTTTATTATTTATTGCAAATGCAATAAAAAATATGTGGGCAGTACCATCCCAAGGTGAAGCCCCTTGCGGAAACATGCCTGTCAAAAAATTACAGAGTCAATGTCAGGGGGGTAGACATTTTTGGAAAACCCGGAACCTTTCAGCTTTAAATCTCTGCCATAGAACAGGTACAAAAGCCCAAAAGGGGGCAATTGGTTAAAAAAATGAGGGAAAGGGAAGCCTTTGGTTTAAATTAGGAACACGTGCACCCCCAAGGGTTGAATTATCGCACAATTTTCTGTTAACTACTAAAACCATTCGTTGTTCCTTATCCCATGTAACCAATATAAATATTTTTTTCCTTTCCCCCTTTTTTCTTCTTTTTTTTTTTGGGGCATTTCTTACTCCATTTAACTTTACATCCATCCACATTCTTTTATTATTTGATATACATAGCTACAAAAACACATTATACAACAATAATCTTACCTTTGTCCTTCCTGCTGCTTTCCCCTTTTACCTTTGTGTTTTTTTTATCCTTATGCACCCCTTTTTTCTCAGGTGTGCTCCCCATCCCGATTGGTGGGAGTTTGTTTTAAATATTGGCACTTTTTCCGTTTTAGTTGACAGTGAACAAGGGCACGAGCTTGAAACGCTTGTCGGGCGCATTGCTTTTGGCTATTACATATGGCTGCTTTTTACATGTGTTGAAATAATATATAGTTTTTAAACAATCCCGGGGGAAGAAGCTGTTTTTTGTGTGCTCCCGCACCACGAGGCATAGGGGCTTCGAATCTTGTTTTTGTTGTAATCTTGGTGAAGTCGCTTTCAGGCATCCTGCTTTTCTCCCCTAGTGGCAAAACATGGGCTGCCCAAGGTCACTCTGCCCCACTATGTAAATTAATTTATTGCAAACATCATAATATTCCTATGTTATAATCTGTAAATGTATACCCCTTAGAAAGGGTTTTTTTTATTCAGAAAAAAACCAATTGAAAGGGTTGTCCAGTTTGAATAAAATGTAACTAGTAAGCTGCCCATGTCAAATGAAATAGATAAAAAGCCTACATTTACTTCATCCACTCCTGCATTCCAGTGCTCTGTGGTCTCTAGTCAGAGCTATCTTATACATTGGGCACACCAGGCAGTTGCCCAGGGGCCCCAATAGCATAGCGTCCCAGGTAGTGAATATATATCGCAGGAATCACTGGTACATGCTTTGGATAACTAGGTTGGGGCTGTTTTTTAACTGCGTGTCCTTAGAAGGTACAAACAGTTAAAACCCATGGTGAAACAGGGAGCCATTGGCAGTGATGTTGTATATTTGACCAAGACCCACTGCACTGTTATGCCCGGGAGCCCATAATGCTATTAAGATGGCTCTGTCTCATGTTTTCTTTTTTTCCACTTTGGAATGGGATTTCAGTGCTATAGACACTGATCAGCTACAGTGGTCAGGCGCCTATGCTTACACCACCATTCATAGCAGTTCACTTCTGAACAGTGATGTAAGGGAGGTAGCACATGACCAATGGAGCCAATCAGTGGCTGCAGCAGTGACATGCCGTTCAGAAGCGAAGGATAGGTATAAAGAATACTGGGGAGAACTTGCGTTGTCACAAAGAAGTGGAGAAAGGGGAGTATAGTTTTTTTTATTTTGTTTTTCGTGGGCAGCTTAGCATTTTATTTTTATTGAAACAGGACATGGTTTTATAGGATTACAATATTGGTGGCCTACCATGAGGCAGTCTCAAGTAAATGGAAAAAAAGCTGCAATACTCTGCACAGACTTTACCGAAGGTTCAGCATGCAACTTTACAGAGCAATGCAAACAAAGAAGAGGCTGCAGTGTCTACCTTCCAATAGTTGATCGCCGTAGGTGCCAAGAGATGTCTAAAATTATTGGCCATCATTATTTAGCTCCCAGGACAACCTCTTTCAGGCTGTTATAGTGTTATTGTCATAAATGTAAAGAGGTTGTACCACCATTTACATTTATCACCTATCCCCAGGTTAGGTGATAAATGTCTGTTCTCTGGAGGTCATCCCCACCGACCGCTAAAACAGGGCCCCGTCCTACCTCACTGTGCTTGCGCAGCTAGGAAGGCTTTGAACAGAGCAGTGGTGGAAGATATGCACTGCTCCATTTAAAGTCTATGGCAGCCATAAAGATAGTAATAAAGATAGTAAATACAGCGTATTTGGCTACCTCTGTCAGTCCCATAGACTCTGAATGGGGAAGCAGTGCACATGTTTAACCACTACCCCTTTAAACCCTTCCTTTCTACACGTCTAACCGATCTGAGACCCTCAGCAATCAGACATTTATCATCTGTCCAATGGATAGGTAATAAATGTAATTGGCGGCACATCCCTTTTAATGCATATTTATTATTTATTCATATTTAGGTTTAGCAAGTCTGTTTTTATTATTTAAGTTAGCAAGAAAAAAAATCAAGTCACAAGAGTCCAAAGTACATTAGAAGCACATACATCTAATTAAAAAAAAAGCATTGGGAAAAAAAGTGCATTAACATTTTTTTCAGCTTTTATTTAATAAAAAGCTATGTTAAGTTGATCACATGGGATTGCATTAGTAGATAAACCATATGAATTATATATTTGGAAATATCATTACTGGCAGATCCTTAATGACATACTAGTGCATCTCAAAAAATTAGAATATCATTGAAAAGTTAATTTATATCTATAATTCAAGTCAAATAGAGAAACCCATATATTGTATGAACTCACACACAGAGCGATCTATTTCAACCATTAATGTGGATGATTATGGCTTACAGCTTATGAAAACCCAAAATTTAGTCTATCAGAAAATTAGAATAATATGAGAATAATCAATATGGTTTCCTCAGTCTGGGGTCAGTAGGCTGCACAATCATGGGGAAGACTACTGACTTAACACTTTCCCCGAAGACAGTCATTGACACCGTTCACAAGGACGGTAAGCAACAAAAGGTCAATGCTAAAGAAGCTGGCTACTCACATAGTGCTGTATCAAAGCATATTAATGGAAAGTTGCGTGTTAGGAAAAAGTGTAATAGAAAAAGATACACAAACTACAAGGATGGCCGCAGTCTTGAAAGGATTGTCAAGGAAAGGCCAATAAAGAATTTGGTAGAGATTCACAAGGAGTGGACTACAGATGAAGTCAGTCCTTCAAGAGCCACCACACACAGACGTTTCGGGGACATGGGCATTGATGCTTTAATTCATGCAAAAAGAGCCCAACAAAGTATTGAGTGCATATACTGTACAGACCTTCAGTAGGCCAACTTTTCTCTAATAGAATATATTTTTTTTATTGGTCTTACACATTATTCTAATTTTCTGAGTGTGTGTCTTTTTGGCTTCAAAATGCAGATGTTTAATACTGACAATCTACAATGTATAAACTATACTACTTATGTATTAGCTAAAAATATGCTAAAATATTTTTGTCCTAAACAATTATTATTATTTTTTTTTTTTTACTAATGTAGCCTCCGAATATTCTATAGTGCTGTACTGCTACTGTAATCATTTGCATTAGTTCCTGTCCACAGTGGGACTCACAAGCTTATTTTCTTGTATCAAACACCAATACATGAACTAATTTCACAGGAAACCAATTAACCAGACAGGCTGGGTTCACAAGTAGTGTTAACAATGCTGCTGATGGGTGCCCACTATGTGGCTAACACTGCACTGACCCGCCACAGTGTCAGATTGGGGTGCCTGTTGGTTCTTTGGGCCAACCCATGCAGATGATTCTTAGCCCTCAACCCACTACAGCTACTGTACATAACTACACATACTGCACATGATTCTTGCACTCTGCCTCTCTTTCTCTGCCTTACTCCCTGAAAATCAATCCAAAATATAACACAAAACAGGGCTGCCCAATATATCCTTGCCATTTCCCAATACTCATAGAAAATAATGTGTGTGGCATTACTGGTAGACGCAATTTTCAGTAACGGATTGCTTTTATAGTCACAAGAATTAAAAGTTACATGAGTTTCATGTGATTTGCATCTCTCTTTTCTGTGAGTATCTTTCTCCCTAAAAGCAGCCCCATTCCTGCCATGCCCTGAGGCCCACCAGCGGTTTCCCAGGTACCCTGTGGGAGAGTCTTAACGCCTGCAGCGTTAAAATAAGTTTCAATTTCGAGCAGGCACAGGCTTACTATGTTTAGGCCAGGCCTGCACAATATATGGCTCACAAGGCGCATGTGGACTGTCAGACTATTTCTGGCAATCTGCAACGGCACACAAAGGGGTGTGCTCTATGGAAACACCACCACCCAGGACTCCCAGACTGGGACACAATCCAGTATCAGCAGCACTTTACTAGCTCTAAAAAAAACAATCAAAAAGAACATAGGAATGATTGGAAAAGCATTTCTTAGTGTACATTTTTAATCAAAACTGTAATAAACCAACCTGCCAATCGAAAAGGCGTCCTATATACAGATTGGAACCTGCGCTATATATTACCTCTCTTGGTGCCTGTTCACTAAGAACCTCAAATTTTTTCTAGTATTCAAAGTAGCAGAAATGCTTTTCCAAAAATTCCTATGTTCTTTTTGATTGTTTTTTAGTGCTAGTAGAGTGCTGCTGATATTGGATTGTGTTTGTATTTTACTGCCACACCAGCCTGCACCTATGACAATTTTTTCAAAGAAACTTTTTGGATGTGCAAACCAAACATTGTTTCTCCAGACTGTTTCTATGGGGGAGTGGCTGCCCCCACTTTTGCTTTTTACACCCCGCCCACCTGCACAGGTTTTTAAATCAATGCAGGTTAGCTTGTAGCTGGCATCTACTCTCACTGAAATGTGGAGGTCTGAACATGCACCAAGAGAGGTAATCTATAGCGTAGGTTGCCACCTGTATTGAGGTCGCCTTGTCAATTGGCAGGTGGGCTTATTACAATTTTGATCAAAAATGTACACTAAGAACCTCAAATTTTTCAAGTATTCAAAGTAGCAGAAATGCTTTCCCAAAAATTCCTATGTTCTTTTTGATTGTTTTTTAGTGCTAGTAGTGTGCTGCTGATATTGGATTTTGTTTGTATTTCACTGCCACACCAGCATGCACCTGTGCTCATTTTTTCAAAAAAATTTTTTGGATGTCCAGACCAAACATTGTTTCTCCAGATTGACACAGTTAGGAGGCATCCCTGGGTGGTCCGGTGGTGGTCCTCACATCCTGCAATGCTGTGCAGGTCTGGTTTAGGCCATAAATCTGTTATGTGGATCCATGGTAGAAATCCGAGACAAAACTTTTAGATTTCAGCAAGTTCATGATTTACTTGACACAGATTTTGCTGTAGTTATGGAAGTGGATTACCCCCATTCAGAGCTACAACCGATCTACTCAACATAGTTTCCAATGCGAAATCCATATAAAAACTGAATCAAATAGTTATAGGCCAATTATTTTTATCCATGATGCAGACTTCAAATTTGAAGCCAGGAAAAGGTACCGTTTTTTACGAATCTGAAGTTGGTTTCTTATTCACTAGTTTCTTATTCACAAAATATATTTTTGTTGTTTAATGGACCATTATTTTTAAAACTTATCAGCTCAATAAAACACATTACACTGAGATGGATCAAGGAGAAAACAAATGAAAGCAGCTTGGAAAACACTGACAGCTGGCATAAAATGGGCATCAAAGTATAAAACTAAGATTAAAAGGGTTAAATGACTTTGGGCCACTAATCTCACGTTGCCATTACACCAACAGTGTTACCCCACATCAACTTCAGTTTAATCCAGCCTGGCTCAAAGTGGTTCTGGGCATTAAAACTGGTATTAAAGTTTTTACTGATCTGAATAAGTAGCTAGTGTTTTTAAAGGGATAAATGACTTTGGGCCACTTATGTCACACTGCCATCACACCTAAAGGGAGGCCCCTATCAAACTGAACATGTTCAAAGTTTTTCAGAACGCTGACGGGGTAAAAACCGTCCAGCAGAAAATCCACTCAGTGTGAACTGCTGAACGAATTTTCTATTAAAGTCTATGTGGAAGGTTGACAGTCGGTTTTCAGACGGATTTCAAATCCAAAAACTTTCTGAAAATCTGACCATAAACCTTGCCGTGTGGATAGAACTTACAAGGATGCCACACATTAAACTCAGTTAAGCACAGCTTGGCCCAATGTGGTTCTGGCATTAAAGTGGACAGGCAGGCAGTTTTTACTGATTTGAATAAATATCTGGTGTTTTTAAAGTGTTAAATAATTTTGTGCCACAGATTTCCCGCTTCCATTACACGGAGAGGGTTGCCTCATATCAAATTCAGTTTAGTCCAGCCTGGCCCAAAGTGGTTCTGGGCATTAAAATTGTCAATAAAGAAACATCAACATTTTTCTTTTCACATATTGTCAAGCAATATTCAACTGTTCTTTGAATTTTTTTTATTGGGTGGTTGTTTTTTTTGTTTTTTCATAATTGGTTAAAGTCCCTCTAGGTGTTAGACTTCCTGGCTTGTCCCTGACTGTGAGCTCTGATAGCAGCAGTGAGAGGATAGATTAAGGTTATGTTCACATACAGTATGCACCGCAATATGCCTTCATTACCAATGCTGAAAGTACATGCTAGCCAGAGTGTACTTTCAACATGAGGCAGCTCTCCACCTCATATACCTTTCTATTCCTCGGTGCAAAAGTGCCTGAAAGAAGTGAAAAGTTTCTTCTTTTAACGGGTGTACATTACGCACCGAGAAATACGATCATAAAATTGCCATCGTCTGAATGATGACAGTGATTTTACTAGTAACATTCTTTTTACCTTATTTGTGGGGCACAATTATGACTTGAAATATGCCCCACAAATACGCTGTGTAGACATACCCTAATGGTTCTTCTTTTAGGCCGTAGCCTGAGAGGTGTGTTATTAAATATAACCTGAAAAGTGTGAAGAAAACCCCCTGCCCAGTGCAGAAAAAGATCACCTTATTTTCCCTTTATGTACTGTCTACTATAATCCTATCTATCCCTGTGGAGAGAACAATAGAGCAATCATTATGTCATTATCTTTTATTTTAATGAGATTGTATAGAGATAAGTAGCAGCTGAGGTAAGATTAGCCTGCCCTGTCACACTAAAAAGTTTTCTATCACAGTTAGAGGAGGACAATATTTTATATGTGATTTTTAATTGTCAAAATTAAAAATATATATTGATTTTAACAAAAATACTCCTTTCTGATGGAAATGTCCCCTTAAAATGGGCAGATGGGCAGTTTTTACTCATTTAAATAAGAAACTGGTGTTTTAAAATTTTTAAATGACTTTGGGCCACTGATCTCACACTGCCCTCTCACTAATAGGGATGCCCCACATCAAATTCAGTTTAGTCCAGTCTGGCCTAAAGTGGTTCTGGGTAGCAGTCAAATGATATAGCTCCAGTCCCCTACAATGAGCTTTTGTGTTTTTGGCTCCAATGTTGATATTAAATGGTCAGGCTTACTTTGAATAGATAAAGCTCTGTGTGCTTCTATATCTAAAAATCATCATACATTTCTTATTAATGTGATGGGATAGAGTTTCTTGCCATAAAAATGAGAGTCCTAGGATAGGCGATGTTAGATGTCAATGAGCTCCAATTTGCAGTAGTGGTATTTGCCCGCCCCTCCCTTGTTAGAATACGTTCGCACGACAAGTATTTTAAGTCGTATCCCACACGGAATATGACTTGAAATGTTCATATAAAACTGCAAAAAAAACCAATCCCCATTGATTTCAATAAAAAAAATTCTTTGTAGTTCATACAACTCATATTTTTTACCATTAATAATAAAAAATATTGAACATGCTCATTCTTTGGTCGAATTCAGGCGGAAAACGGCAGAAAATTTTCTATTAAAGTCAATGGGAATGGCTTAAAACCACATGCAATGATCACACAATTAGAAAAAACAACTTAAAACCACTTTTTGACTTTTTTAGTTAAAAAAAGCATGCAATACTCAAAATCTAATGTGTCATACAACACAGATTTTTACTCGTAGATTGAAAAAGTAAAATTTACATTGTCATGTGAACGTACCAAACCAGATCTTTGGGGGGACAAATGCCACTACTGGATCTTGAAGTTCATTGACTTCTAACATAACCCATCTGAGGACCCATCATTTTCATGGCAAGAAACTCTATTCCATCACATTAAACAGAAATATATGACGATTTTCGGATACAGAAGCACAGAGCTTTATCTATTCAAGGTAAGTATAAGCCGTCTGCCCATCTAATGTCAACATTCAGGGCAAAAACACGTTGAAGGAGGCTGGAGTTACGTCATTTGGTTGCAGAGCATGCCTGCATTTAGCACTGTAAGGCCTCGTTCACACGGCTTATTTGGGCACGGATTGGCGCCGTACTCCGTGCCGGTTTTTGCGCTTCAGTACGGCGCCAATCCGTCCCTGTCATTACGGTAACCCCACGCTCTCATAGAGAACAGGGGATTCCGTCGCTCCTCCCCGCATCGGCGAATCCCGCCGCGGGGGGAAAAGTGACATGCACATTATTTGCGGCGCGTACGCGCCGTAAACAATGCATTGTCTATGGGGCCGGGAGCGGCGCCCCCGCCGCGCTCTGGCCCCGCCCCCGTCCCGCCCCTTATTCACGGCGGATTTGTGAGCTCAATACGGCTCACAAATCCGTCGGGAATAAGCCGTGTGAACACAGCCTAAGAGCTTTGGAACCACTTTGAGCCAAACTTCACTAAACTGCGTTTAATTGGGGCTATCCCTTTTGGTCTGATGGCAGTGTGAGATCAGTTTCCCAAAGTCTTTTAACCCTTTAAAAACACCAGTTACTTATTCAGATCAGTAAAAACTGTCTGTCTGCCCATTTTAATGCCATTTTTAATGCCCAGAACCACTTTGGGCCAGGCTGGACTAAGCTAAATTTGATGGTTGGCATCCATGCAAGTGAGCGAGATGGCAGTGAGAGATCAGTGTCCCAAATTCATTTAACCCTTTTAATCTTAGTTTTAGCTTTGTGCTTTGATGCCCATTTTATGCCAGCTGTCAGTGTTTTCCAGGCTACTTTCAGTTGTTTTCTCCTTGGTCCACCTCACTGTAAGGTCATTTATTAAGCTGATAAGTTTTGCTGTTAATGATCCATTTAAAAAACAAAATATATTTTCCTGTGAAAAAGAAACTGGTGAATAAAACCAACTTCAGCTTTGACAGTTTTTTATAGTATGAATTGCAGTGTTGATTCCCATTAAGATATAATTAGTATTATTCATTTTTTCAAGCGCAATGAATTCAAGGGGGGTTACATATATAACAAGTCAAACTAGTGCAATTGATATGATAAATGACCAACAGCTGGTACAGAGGGAGAGAGGACCCTGTCCAAGAAGGCTTACAATCTATGATAAAACGTGAATTCTTGACCTTGCAGTGCATTCTGGTCACAACGTGACTGCTACATGTGAACCCAGCCTTAGAGAGACACAAATAGATTACTATCTATGGAAAATGGTTGGTATCATACACTGTCAAGTCACATTATAATGACCACCAGCTAATTTTTAGAGTACTGTAACTGCCATTTGCAGCTCAGACAGCAGCTGGACGGGCTGGAAAGGACTCAATAACGTCTTGGTAGGTTGTCACTGGTATCTGGAGCCATGCTGACTGCATCCCATAGCTGTTGGATAGTGTGGGGGAGGATCCATAGAATCAACGCAACGATTGAGGTGGTTCAAAAATGCTCGACTGGGTTCAAGTCTTAGAAATTAAGGGGATAGAGTAGCACTTAGAAGCATTGTTCAAGCTCTTCCAACTAATGTTTGACATTTCTAGCTGTGACATGTCAATTGTCTTGCTGGAAGATCTAATCAGCCTGACGTTGGCTGCTACAGTTAAGCTTATTGTCTACTAGGATTCCAAAATCTTTTTCCATGTCAATTTTACCCAGCGTCTTTTTGTTTAACAAGTAGCCATGTCATGGATTTTACCTTACCATGGGGTTAACCTTCCATTTATCCATGTTAAACCTCATCTGCCACCTCTCTGCCCAAGCCTCCAACTCCCCAGTTGATTCAATTTATTATCACCAGCAGCTAACATCTAGAGTAACTGTGGTGTGCATCATGAACAGCAGCTGGACGGGCTTGGAGTGTCTCAATAAGGGGCTGTTAGGTTGTCACAGGTATCTGTAGCCATGCTGACTGCATCCCATAGCTGCTGGAGGGTGTGTGGGGAGGATCCATAGAGTGAGCACGTCAATCAAGGTGGTCCCACGGATAACGCTGCTACAACCAGACTGTGTTCTTCCAGTCAACTGATGAAGCAGAAAACATAACATTAGAGAAAGCAACCCTTTGCCTATCAGCGAAGGTCCAATTCCAATCATGTAAAAATAAATGCATTTTTTGCCCAGGCAACTTTATTAGCACAAGTGCAGTGACTATTATTTACATCAGAGCCCTATATGCAGTAGGGTGGCTGAACGCTTGTTTGAGACACACAACTCGTAGCCCCACTAGTTCATTTTGGTGGTGAGCTGCTCCACTTTAGTGTGTCGGTCCACTCTCATGGCCTTTCGTAGCCAACATTCGCTTCTCACATCAATGGCACGTGGTGCTCTACAGTTTCTTCACCACTTATTCACAGTGGTGCCATTCCTTCATGAGCTACATTATTATGGGCAGCATGTGTAAAGCTTGGCGCAGTCACACCAGTTCTAAATTGATATAGAGGTGTGTAGAATGTGACAATGTGTATAAACCTGTCGTATGTGGGTTCATAAATCTGCCGTGTGGTATGTCTTGTATACCATGGTATATCTTTGGCGCATATCTTATGCAAATATCTTTGGCGCATTCAAAAGTGGTGTGTTTGGTGCATAATGCGCCAAGTTTTGGCATACCACTGTTCATACATCTATCCAACAAGGCTGCGACAGTTTTTGTCTCAAATCACGCCATATAATTGGCGCAGGCCTGTTCATACATGTCGCCTTATGTATCTTAGTGCCACAGCAAAAGACATGCTATTATTGTAACATTTTGGATTAAACAAAATGAAAACATTCATTTTTACATTTTAAATGTAAAAGTAACTGTGTGATTTTCATTGCAGAAATTCTTGTGATGGTCACGTCTTCAAAATCGGGTTTGTAGAAATCCCTGTACTTGGAAAAAAAATTTTCTTCACAGAAAAAGTTGCCATGGTGAAACACATCTTTATTTAGTTAAGTAACATGCAAATTAAAATTGTCCGGGATTAGAAAGCTTGTTGGTCCGCTGGGGGTATGATTTGAAAATAAAAAAAAGTGATCTCACCTCCTGACCTCCCCCTTCCATTTCCCGGGGGCCGCCCCCTCCATCTTTTACGTGCTATGTGCGCCAATCTGCCCCCATCTCATCTTTTCATGACCCCCTCTGGCCTTATTGGCTGCACATAGCACGTAAACGATGGACCTTCACTGTGCAGCCGGAATGAATGGGACGGCCACCGGGACGGAACGGGAGTGTCACGGAGGTGAGTATGCTTCTTTTTTTCTAAACACAATCATACCCCGATGGACCAATGAGCTTTTGTAAGTCCCGGACAACCCCTTTACATGCTGTGAAATGGGCTACAATGTGTATCTGTGTGTATAAAGCAAAATAAGTGAATTATAAGGTCCTATCAAAAATTAGGATTGAAGGAGTACGGCACTGTGGAATAAATTAGAGCTACTCTATATAAATTACATACATAAATATATGCCTATTGGGTTTAAAGCATGTGCGATTGTCGAAAAGCTCTTCCTTAGAGTACTGGGCAAATAAATAAGTCTTTAAATTCAGTGCTAACATGATGGGGTTAAATTATGTAGGACACTGCAGTAGTCTTAATACAGAAATTCCTGTGAATGTTGCATTAATCTGAATGGCCTTTGACTAAATCTATGCAAGAATTATAGAAACAATCCCATTCAGATGTATGGAATTTTTCAGTTGCAGTAATTTCTAACCAAATCTGCCAAATGTGAACATTTCCTTGTAGTGCGCTATATTATCCGCGTAATCTGCGGATAAAATATTATATATTATAATATATTATCCGCGGTTTAGTTTACATTACCCTTAAAATCAAAAATGGACATTTTATGTTTTCCTTTAAACTAAAATAAAAGTCTAATGCAGCAGCAAATTATCAGATGTACTTGAATTAAGCTATTTTCTTCAGGGGTTTTTAAAAATTTTTTAAACTGAAATGACAGAAGAGAAAAGGGTTTTATATGTTTTTTAAAATGGCCAAAAGTAAACCCCCAAATTAAAGGGGATTTTGGTTGGAGGGGGCACTTTGTTTTTTTTTGATTGCATTAAAAATCAATACCAATTTTTTACTCTGTAATTCCGAAAGCAAAACGGGTTTAATTTTTGTTTTGGGAAGCACAAAGGCAAAAAAACAGCCCCCCCAAAAATTGAATTCTAATCTAAGGATTGGTTTTTTTAGCGGTTGATTTCTTTTTCAAAGACAAATTAAGCACAGAGGTGTTAAAAAAGGGAACTTTTTCACGAATGAAGGGGGGAAAAATATACTCTTTAAGAATTTTAAAGCCGCATTGCTGCATATCAATAGATTACAAAAACAAACATACATGGTACTTTTTACACTTTTTAAATTTTAATAAAATAAAAAATTATAAAATTTTTTAAATTTTATTTTTATGTTTTACAAAAAGTGTTTAAAAAATTTTTTTTTTTATTTAATTTATATTAAATTTTTTTATATTTAAAATTAAATTATTTTTAAAATATAAAAAAACAGTCGTAAAATGTTCTTTTGCTTTATCTTTTCTTTGTTTAACATTAAGCGGGTTGAGATGAATTAAAAAAATGTTTTCCAATTTTAGGAAAAATTTTTTTACTGCAAATTAATGCTATTGACTTAAATTCTCACCAGTGTCGGAACAACCCATTTCCCAAAAATTTAAAGGTAAAGGAAAATCAAACCATAAAATCCATAATTAGGTTATGTGTAATTAGTATGACGAGGTTTCGTTGACTTCGTTCATCGGGTATGTCGATATCGGAATTTTTTAA